>JBBPMV010000683.1:0-12794 GCA_038090495.1 Heimioporus retisporus | reverse complement strand
AGGTGTATAAAAGCATTGTCCAGCAAGTTGGCCCCCATGTCAACCACACGTTTCATAGCACTAGTCGGGTGTTGCACGGCAAGGACCCCAACCAAAGCACATTTGCCACCCACACTGCCCAAAAAGCCACCTTTCTCTTCCACTTCCCCCAGTCCATCTTGCCTGCATAAAGTTCCACCAGCCACATCAGTGAGGTGCTCAAGCTCGGTGCCACCATAAGGGCATAGAGAAGCTCGACATTGGGTAGACCTCCATCTAAAACTACTGTTAAAATAGGAGGTAGACTGATTTCTTCACCATCGACGTGAAGGGATTAGTAGTAAACCAGACGGTCAGTGGGACGACTCCATTTTAACCTGCTGGATTAGTAAGGTGAACGAGAGAAGGGGGAGCAAATCCTCATGCATGTCGATGTCATCCTGACTGAGAATATCAACAGGCCCTATACTGTGATCGAAAGGTATCGTTGGTGCAACATGAGCAACAACGGCAGTCAGGACGGTATGGTTGCGGTACTGTGCAGCTCAGAGCTCTGGGTCGCATGAGGCACGCGCCTTGGGAAGGGGTTCCAGGCTGTATGGGGTGCGGAACAAAGGGATAAGAGCAATATTGATGTGCTCAGACAGTATGGTTGTGGCATTGTGGAACCTGGAGCCCCAGGTCGCACGAGGGACACAACTTGGGCTGGGGTGCCAGGTTGTATGAGGTCCGTTGATCGAAGAGGGTAGGAACAAAGCGATATGAATGACAATTTGCTCATTCGCACGGAACTCATCAAATATTGCCAGTAGATCCGATCCCTAGAAACGGATGAGAAAAAACGAGGGGGAGGGGGAGGGGGAGAGGAACACACACGACGTCGTTGGACACCCTCTTCTATAATGGTCCTACCAAGGATCGCGAGGGGGACCGCAAGATCATCATTAAGAGAGTGAATAAAGTCGTTGTAGCTGTCTAGGACGAGAGATGGCAGAGAATACGACGAGATTAAGAACTCGGTGCTTCAGCCATAAGCTGGTATAGAAGGGCTTGTGAGACGGAGAGGAGTATTCGAGGATGCACCAAGTATGTCGAGTGGGAGTGTAATCTGTGTGTAGATGGGGCAGGGAATGAGCAAGGGCAGAAAGGAAGAAGAGGCAGTACTACCGAGTTAATGATAGCACTTTGGGCCATGGAGAGAGCCTCTCGGTGCAGGTAAGCTTGTGAAACTTGGGGAGGTACACTGCCATCATCGTCGCTGGTTTCGTATACTTGGAGCGCATCTTCTTGGTTGTCGTCACCATCTGGGCCTACCTGGGTGGCGACACGGCCAGAGACGGAGAAGGCAAGTGCTGGGTCATGCGAGAGCTCCAGGAGGCATGCGATGGGGACAAACTGATCGGAGCAGTGGTCGTAGATAGGAAAGTCGGTGAGCACACAGATCAGGACATTGTGTTGCTGTCGTTGCCGTTGTCGGAAGGGTCTGTCCCATGTACAGATTACCATACGATACTGAGCTGCGAGCATTACATACCATTTACAGGATGTAAACCAGCGCAATACCAGATTACAGAATCCCTTGCGCTTACAGATGTATGTGCTGATTTGAAATGGCACAGCTTTCTTGCCCACATCAAAACGAGTGTGCAAGACTTGCCGGTGACAGAAACAACGACAAATAGGTACATGGCGCTGGTGGCTCCCAACCAGGGACTCCAGGTTCGGGGACGGCATACATGCTTCAAGGGATCTCGTACACGTTGTGTAGCATACCCATGCCTGGGTTGCATTCGTGAGTCCCTAAATTCGCATGAGGATGATGGTCATGTCGATGTGGAATCATGAGATGACTAGTCTGGGTGACGAGGGTCATGTCTTGTTTGGCGTGGGGCATGCGAAGGAGGATGAAAGAAAAGTACTAGAGAGAGACAATGGCGTCGAGTGTGAGGACTCCGCCTGAAAAGCCAGCGGGGAGGTAGAGAGGTGAGCGGGGGTTAAAATAAAGACCTGGGCCGAGTGGGATGTCGCATTTCAGCGTTACTGGCAGGGAAAGAGAAGATTGGCTTCGAGCCTTCGACATACCTTTGTGCCCTCCTAGCTGACATACCCATGCAGACGCCCAAAGGATGACCGGAATCCCTTTCAGCGAGTGTGCCACCAAGCGAGTACGCGGGTCCTCATGCATATCGACATTGCCTTGACCAGGAATATCGACGGGCCATATAACCTGGCCGAAAAGTAATGTTGCAGCGCCAGTGACAATGATAGTAACGATAATATAGTTGCGGCGTTGTAGAACTTGGAGCTCCAGGTCGCATGAGGCACACGACTTGGGCTGAGGTCCCAGGCAGAATGGGGTCTGTTGACCAAACAGGGTGCGGAACAGCGGGGTAGGGCGATATTGATGTGCTTATAATGACAGTATAGTTGCGGGTTGTAGAACCTGAAGTTCCAGATCGCATGAGACACGACTTGAGCTGGGGTTCCAGTTCATATAGGGTCTGCTGACAAGAAGAAGGTGTGAAACAGAGGGCTACGAGCGATACTAATTTGCTCATAACTACAGTATGGTTGTGGTGTTGTAGAACTCGAAGCTCCAGATTGCATGGGGCACGCGACTTGCGCAGAGTTCCAGGCCATGTGAAGTCTGTTGACCAAAGAGGGTGTGGAACGAAGGGGTGAGAGCGATATTGATGTGCTCATAACGATAGTGTGGTTATGGCATTGTAGAACTCGAGGCTCCAGGTCACACGAGGCACGCGACCTGGGATGAGGTTCTTGGCGATATGAGGTCTATTGACCAAAGAGGGTGCAGAACAAAAGGGTATGAACGATGTTGATTTGCTCGTTCACATGGAGCTCATCGAGAATTATCAGTGAATCCGATTCCTAGGAACAGATGAGAAAGACAAAGGAGAGGGGAAAAAAATACACACGATGTCGTTGGACTGGACGTCCTCTTCTGTAATGGCCCTACCAAGGAGCACGAGGGAGACCATGAGATCGTCACTAAGAGAGTGAATAAAGCATCATGACTGTGTCTAGGATGAGAGATGGCAGAAGATTCGATGAGATGAAGAAGTCGGTGCTTGAGCCATAAGCTAGTATAAAAGCGCCTAGCAATTGGCCCAAGGTTGAGATGGAGTTATCCATCCAAGACCATCATCCTACATGTAAAATCAGAGAGAAGTCCTTGGGATGTACCAAGCATGCTGGGCAGGAATGTAGCTGTGTCTAGGACATGAGATGGCAGAGGATACGACGAGACGAACACAGCGCACGAGCCGTAAGCTGGTACAAAGGACACACAAGACGGAGATGATGCACTAAGCATGCTGAATGAGAATGTAGACGAAGCTGGGAGGATGAACGAGGGCGGAAAGGAAGGCGAAGAGGCAGCACCTATCAAGTCTCTTGATAGGGGTGAGCTTGAGGAACTTGGGAAGTACACTGCAGCCTTCGTGTGCCTGGAGCGCACATCTTCCTGGTTGTCGTCATCATCTGGGTCTACCTAGGCGGAGAAAGCGAGTCCCGGGTTGTGCGAGGACCAAGGAAGCATGCAACGAGGACAAGCTGTTTGGAGTGGTGGTGGTAGACAGAAAAGTCAGTGAGCATACAAATCAGGTCGTTGTCATTGTTGTTACTGTCTTTTTCTGGAGGATCTATCTCATTGATGGTCTGTGGCTCTGGGCCGTCTGGAAACTTGCGTTTGGGTGGGAGGTGGCACGCAGACTGTTCCGGGGACCTTCAAATCTTGCCTTGAGCAAGGTGCTCATTGGATTATTCCTTAAACGACTGTATTAATTACGTGCATGACAGTTGTAAAACCACGTACACCAATGATACTGCATCATAACTTGTGTTTACAGCGGATAGCATCACCGTGGTCCTCCTCGAACCGCTTCTCTTCCTCCTCGTCTAACTGTTCATCATGTCGGAATCCGTCCCCTTCGTTTTCACTGCCGTCGTTGTCATTGGCTCTGACTTTACCATTGCCATTGATAATCGGCTCCTTGGTCCCCATTCTTCATCAACGCCAAAAGGTTCGATTGTAACGATATAGAAATGCAGACACCTACAGATTGGATAGTCAGCATACGATACCGAGCCGCAAGTATTACACACCATTGGCGAGACATATCCCAATACAATAGTGAATTACAGAATCACTTGCGCCCAAAGGTGTCTTTCGGTAGAAATTCGGGTGTGTCCAATCCATGCTGAGCGTTCTCCGGACCCACATGCAAGTTAGGAACACGCTCTCGCGATGAGCCCTGATAACCGTGGCCAGCTTTCCGTGGGGTAAGATGTAACACCATCACCTCGTTTTCGACTGCATAGACCAGTCAGCTGCACGGCAAGGGTATAGATAAAGAACAGCTGAACCTACCCCACTCTGCCCCTGGGACGTACTCCCATCTAGATCAGTGTGTTAGACCTCCTGTTTACCATGCCAGCATCTGACCTACCGAAAATAACGCTGACATCGAGCGCGTGCCAATCCCCCACTCTTCCGACGAGAAAATGGCCTGCTGAATCGCAGTATTGCCAGGCTTTTCACTCCTTGATGTGCTGATTCGGGATGGCATGGCTTTCTTTCTTACAGCGCTTCTGGCATCAAAACCCCTTTGGTAGATGACACGTCACCTCAGAGGCAGGAGGTCCAGATCGAGATGAGCGTGTACAACATGCCAGTGACAGGAATAACGGCAAATAGAACTTGGCGATGGTGTGCATGCCTCAAGGGATCTCGAACATGTTGTGTAGCATACCCACGTTACGCTCGCCTTCGCAGGTTTCTAAGTTGTGGGTGAGACGATAGTCAAGTCGATGTGGAGCCATGAGGTGACCATTGTCTAGGTGACGAGAGTTGTGTCTTTTTTGGCACAAGAGGTGCAGAGGAGGATGGAAGAAAGGTATTGGAGAGAGTTGGTGTTATCGAGTATGAGGACTCCGCCTGAGAAACCAGTGGGGAGACGGAGAGGGGGAATTAAGCAAAAACCTGTGTTGATCGGGATGTTGCATTTCAGTGGTACTGGCAGAAAAAGAGAAGATTGGCTTCGAGTCTTCGACATACCTTTGTGCCCTCTCAGCTGGCGTACCCACCGCAGACGTGGCCAAAAGGATGACCGGAAGCCCTTTCAGTGCGTGTGCCACCAAGCAGGCATGATCCACTGCAAACCATACCTATCTCAGTTGAAATCAGCGCTTTTACCAACTGAAATAAAAAATCCTGGGTCACCATCATTGATGTTCTGCAGAGAAATGTGGCGGTTGCGAACAAGGTGCGAAACTTGACTCTATTACTATTCTAGCTACTGTATACATATTACGTATACTACTAGGCATTATATCTCAAGCTCTACATCATCAACACGAAAATCGTAAACTTCATCTACAACCTCTAGTTTGGCCAACTTCCATACAGGAAGGGAATTGAGCCAATTTCCGTCGTAGAAATTTTTGGGCAGCCCTCTAGGAGCATGGCCCTCCTCTGTCTGAGAAAAGGACGAGTGATACATGCAAACATGCGGGGCATTCCCTCTAATGGCCCTGACACCGTGTGGGTTCGCCCAATTCACACGATATACAGCATCCAATTTGTGAAGAAAGTCGGCCAGCTCTCTACTTTGCCACATGGGACGTATGATATTGAAGGTTTTTGGAGGACCAAGGTTGTCATGATCCGTCTCATCTCCACTCATCACCTGTCGATCTAGTTCCGAAAGAATATTGAAGTGGCGTTTGAGTGAGTCCCTAGACATACAAGCATGGAGACGACTATCCAAGAGCTGTGAACTAATAAGCCACGGTAGTTTATTTTGAAAGTGACATTGGATCACCCACCGTGTCTTTGTGGGAGCTCTTGGCCAACTCCTTCAGGCGTCGTACCTCCTCTGTTGGAGAGGGTGGGTGAAGGAATTTGCGATATTTACGTTTGAAGTGAATGATGTGCATGTCAAATGCAATTCCTGTCATCTCCGTGGCTGCAAATTCCCGAGAGGGTGGTTTTTCAAACAAAGAGTTTTGTAGTGCCTGAAGGAAGCTCTGCAGGAAAATATATCGCACGGTTTGGTTGAATGGAGTTGACCATGGTTGGTTGAAGTCCATCCAAAACTGCTCCACAGTGCACTGTACGGCATCGGGCGCGCCAGACTCAAAAGCACTGATTTCATCCAGCGTGAGCAGAGGTGGGAGGTGGGAGAGATCTCCAGAAGGTGACACCTTCAACAACGTACGAAGGTGATGATGTACACAAGCCTGAATGTCGCATCACGAGTCGTGAGTGGTTGGTGACCCTGAGAACGTGATACAAGCATACCAATAATCATGACCAGTCTCGGGAATCTTTGCAAGGACGTCTAGTTTGGTTGTGTCCGTGCTCGTCATCCGCCTCAGCCCCATGATTGTCGCCACCAGTACCGTCGTATCCGACGATCTTTCGTTTTCGATGCTTTCGTCTTCTACTAGGAGGTGAATGGACAACTTCCATCATGCCCACGGTATTTTGTTGAACGTTTTCCATGCCATCGTTCAGTGTCCGCATCGCTGTAACCAAGGCCTGGCGTTCCTTGGCAGTCATCTTCCCTAGCGCCTGAACTTCCCCTTGCAAATGTGAGATTTTACCATATACTGCGTTGAGTAGTGTCCTGAGATCATTGGCATGTACAAAAGCAGGGGCACTCTGGCCGGCAACATGCGTTGTTGTTTCTGAATGTGAAAAAGTTGGTGGATCGTTGGATGGATTAGCCACAGATGATCAACCTAGAGAATGGTTGTAAATTGGGGCGAACCATGTAATGGTGCAGTAGTAACCTACTTTCTTTCAAACCTTGGATTGATATGGGTTGAAATGGTGTCGTTGAAAATGGAACTTGCAAGCGACCAGCTTCGCCGGAATGTGGTGTTGGAGTTGGAAGCGGTCGTCCTGTGGATGCTGCTGCATGTGGGGCTAATGAACTAGCTGATGACGGTCCCGAAAGTCGAATTGTGGGTGCATTGCGTTGCAAAGAACTGGTCATGGTTGGAGTCAAAGGTGGTTGTGTCATAGACGATGGTGCCACATGTAGGGCTGACAGACCAGCAGAGCCGGAAGGTGGGATTGCCGATGTGCTGTACCGTGAAGAGTCAGTCACAGCTGGAGTCGGAAGTGGTCGTGCTGTAGACGGTGATGTTGTATCCATATGCGGGGTTGATAGACTAGCTGACGGTGGACCAGGAGGTGGAGTTGAAGACGCGTTGCACTGGAAAGAGTTATTCACAGTTGAAGTTGCAAGAGGACGTGCTGTAGATGATGGTTTCGCATGTGGGGCTAAGGACCTAGCCAATGGTGGGCCAGAATGTCGTAGGGTAACACTGCTGGGTGCACTGCATTGTGAAGGGTTGGTCACACCGTCATGAGATTTGTTCGATTGCTTGGTAATTGAAGGAAGCCGTGTTGTAGGCGACGACGCACATGGAGCCTGGGCTAGTCGCGGGCCAGACACACGAGCACCAGCCAGAAATCGATTTGCTAGAGGAATTGGAGGCGGTTGTGCTGTGTATGGCAAGGCTGCACGTGTGCTTGACGGGCTGACAGACGTTGGGGGATTTGCAGGTTCGTCCCGTTGCAAAGGGTCGGCTGCACTGGTCTGTGATCTGCCAGAGACTAGAGTTGGAGTTGGAGACGGTCCATACACCACACTCTGGTTCGCGCGATTGTCAATAGGCAGGGCCGATGGTGGTGTGGATATCACAACAGTTGAGTTCGGTGAGGCAGTGGATGGTTGGACAGAAGGAAGGATACCTTGGGCTGATGTTGCAACTAGGTCCGACAAAGGTAATGAGGCGGGGAATGGGGCTGATGTCGATACCGATAATGCAACCTCTGTCTCGGGCTGGGCTGTCATTGGTGCTGTTGGTTCGGGAATCGTCAACGGCGATGCAGATGGTGTCACAGCAGCTAATCATCGTGAACTGGAAAGTAAGGCTGGAAAAGGTTGAAACATTGTTGGCGGTGACATGACCGATGACGTCGCAGATGGTGGTGATGGTGGACTGGTAGAGTTCAAGTCTGAAGAGGGTCGGAACACCGCTGATCGTGACGTTAGGAATGTAGGGGATGTTGTTGATGCTCTCCGTTCAGGAACCGTCGGTGGCGATGTGGATGATGTAATGGTGGTCAATTGCGGTGAACTAGGAAATGAAATTGGAGAGTGTTGGGATATTGTTGGCAGTAGTAGGGAGGGGGATGTCGCAACCGATGGTGGTGGTGAACCAGGAGAATCTGACTTCGAGGAGGGTTGAGACATTGCTGAATGTCCTGTTAGACATGAAGGGCCAAGAATCTGAACGGGAGGCGAACTTCGTTGAGTTGGGTCGGAAAAGAACGATAGCACAAAGGATGAAGCACCCGCAGCTAGAGGAATGGGAGTAGGCGCGTATTGCTGAAGCGCTGTCATGAGATCCATGTGTGATGGGCCAGAAAATGAAGGGGGAAACAGGCATGGCGAAGTTGGTATAAATGGATGAATGGTAATCGGCCCACTTGCCACTGATGTAGAATGAGGGACCGCAGCAGGAGTGCAGAGCACCGCTGATGGACCAACGGAGGAGTCAGAAAACACTATCGGTATCGGAGGCTGCAGGGTGCTCGATTCGCCTGGGTTATGATCTCGACCTGCATCAGATACTAGGCATGTAAGTTATTCGCCGGCGAGTGGAACAAATTACTAACTGAAATAAGCAGCAGCAGATGAATTGCAGCGGGATAACTGTGTTCGGATGCTCTGCAACACAGCTTCGACCTTCTGTGCGGCTGCCAACAACTTTGCGGCTTTGGCACCTCGACCCTTCGTCTTCCGTGAGTGGCGGTGGGTGCTCCTAATCTAGAGGTAACATTGTGTTATTGAATTCATGTCTATATATGTCGACCTGTTGCTTACCGGTAGTGCTGTTACCTCGTCCTCCTCAAGGTCATCAGACACAGGATCCTCTATACCCACATCAGAGCCGGAGGGGAAGACAACGTTCGAATGTGCGCATATGGGCCTTGGGGTCTCCTGGTTATCAGAAAGTGGTGCGTCTTCATCATGTCCATGTGAGCAAAATCCAGCTTCCTGTGCACGCTCAGTCTGCTTTAGTAGATCCCTTTTCATACAGCGGCGAGACTTAGGTATAATCACGTCTGAGTTGGACGTCCAACTGTCAGATGGTGTAGTAGGGAATGAGTCATCCGTTTGCTCATCCTCTGTCCTTCCTTCCTCGGCCAGCCTCATGTAGTTGACGCGTTTTCCATGATTTCTGGCGCTCCGTCGTATTCCTGAAGCATCCGGCGAAGGAGATCTTATGCGATGCTTTGTAGGAGATCTGCCTACAGCAGATGGGGAAGACGAACAATGTTTCGTGGGCGTAATGGTGCCACTGTCATCCATGGTGTTAGCAGAGGACGGGTGAGTAGCGATGAGAGGACGCGAGGATGTGGGTCGAAATTCTGTGATGGCATGGAGTAAATAAATGAAGAATGCAGTTAAAGAGCCACCGCCTAGTTACCATCTCACAAAGGTCGGCACAAGCCTCGAGGCAGGTCTTGCACAAAGAACTGCCACCTCTGGATCTGTAACATGGATATGTCAACAAAGCGAAGCGAAGTGCAGGAAGGAAAGGCCACGGCCAATGATAATTACCGCAGATCATGACCAAGGATTCAGAAGTCTTGTGAAAAAAAAAATACAGTGTTCTACAAGGTTCGCGATCGACGTGATCCTTGAGCGATCCTATAGTCTTCGACGAATGTGGGAAAACGGCAGGTCCATCTCGTTCATGTAGCGAAAGCGCCTCGCGTTGAACATAGGGGCATGTATATATCATCTGGATCTGGAATGAAAATAACATGAATGAGGATCAGCTTGGAATTTGCGGGCTGACAAGTAATCTATGCAACGAACTTCATTCTCCTGTTGGAACCGAATCTACGTCTGCAATGACCCTCACCTTCCATAGAAGAAATGTCGTTTTCGCACAGCCTATTGTGAGTCCGTTTGGAAAGCGTGAAAGACGACACCGGAGGTACAGGCTTGTTATCGGCCGAATCCAGGGCTGGGGTAGATGACAAGAAGAAATGGGACTCTGCCGTGGCAAGCGCTGCTGTCTGCAGGTGAGAGCGCAGATATGGATTCCTAGACAACAGGATGGATCTGCTCTATCAGTACCTCTAGGGAACATCACAGCATACCTTCATGAATGATGGTGCTACTGTTACACTTGGTCCGGGTAGGAACGAGCGTAGGCTCAAAGAACTAGAACGTAGGGTCAAGGTTTCGAGGTGACAATGGAGTACTTGCCCTATAGGGTCAAGGGTTCTGCCTGCTAGGACGTATAGCAGGTGGTTCGAAGGTAAGTCTGCCTACCGAAGAGGTAGCAGCGAGTTACGATGTGAGGACGAAGGGGAACGAGGTAAGATTGAGCAGAACTAAGCTAGGGTACAAGGGACGAGGTACTAGAGCTTATATACTGCGCAATGGAAAGTCATAGAAGGTCATGGAATAACTATGACTAAGCGAAGAATATTCGAAAGGAAGAAACAAGTAAAGATAACAAGATAAGGATGTGCGACGAACACATTGCATGTTCTAGAGCACTCTATCGAAGTAGAAGCATCGGGTTAAGCCGATGATGACAAGTAGAAATGACAAGAGAAAAGAATAGGGGCGAATCGTAACACAGCTCTTGTTACAAGTTTCTTTTACTCAGCATCATCGCTCAATTCAGTTTTTCCCAAAGTCTTTTCATGTGAAGTGCCCAAGGTCACAGTGTGCCTTGCAGCCACCACAGTAAGTATTTCTGCTTCCTCCATACAATTACTTGCCTAGTTTATAGCTTCAAGCTGCCCTCGATGAGTACACTCAAATGGGCATTTGACAAGATTGGCAGTTTGATTATGCCATGTATTCCAATGTTTTTGTGGGCTACCTCAGCATGCAGCACCAAATCAATGGATCACTCAAGCACTCTGCGAAAACAAAGGTACTATGAGTCAAATGGGTGACTACTGCTGGGTATGTCGATATGCTGCATATACAATTTATCATTGTTGATTGGCCCAAAGCAGTGTATCATTCCAGTCACATGGAGTAATGGCCCATGGTAGTGAGTTTGATGTAATTTTAGATTAATTTCACATATTATATGCTTCACGATCATGATCCCCATTAGTGGTATTTTCTGTGTGGTGTTTGACCTGCAATTCCAATATAGAAGATATTCACAGTTTATATTGGTATGGACAAGGGTGTGCACTGGTATGTAGCTCTGTGCACAGTATACTAGTTTGATGTCAATCCAAACATCCTCAACTGTACAGTCATTTATATATCTGGGGATTCCTTTATTACTAGGTACCTTCCTGTAAGGTCTGTCACTCTGTGAAAGCCTTTATAACTCTGTACAAACAACAATGGAAGCATATGAGGGTGGTACAGATAGCATGGACAACAAGACCAAGGCAGAGAGACTAGGTGGTGACAGCAGTAAAGATGATGGAACAGGCAAATGAACAGTCATCAATGGAACACAAGGGGGCATGGATATTGTAAAGAGAGGCCAATGTTGAGAGTACTGGTGAAGGTCAGTGAGGATGTCACCAGAGCAATGATGGGTGAAAACAAGGGTGTGGACACCAGTACAGATGCTGCGGAGGCAGGCAGGGATGTGTGGATGCAGTAAGGAGCTAGTGGTGATGATGATGACGACAGTAACAGTGATGGCAATGACGAGGGAGAGGGCAAAGGGGTGTGGAGGATTGGTGGCATTAAGAACCACATGTGGCTGTAAAAAGAAGCGCCAGCAATGGCCTGAGCACCATGCCAGGCTTTGCTGGGCCTACAATGACAATGACAACAACGAGGGAGAGGGCAAGGGGCATGGGAAGGGGTAATGCATCAGGAAATTTTTGAGGCACTGATATTCCTAGGTAGATATGATCATCCAAACATTATTATGATATATTCAGATAATTATATACATCACTTTGTCTCCTTGCAATCATAATTTTAGTGAGTTTATAATTCATTATAGCTGCTGTTGAACAATTTACAAGTGATCATTTGAATCTTATTTTGATATCTGGTTGATAAAGTGAATATCATTAGAGTGGATAGAATTCCAGGTGTAGATATTCCTGGTTAGATATGATCATCCATACATAATTTTTGATACATTCAGATAATTACATACATCACTTTGTCTTTTTTAATCATAATTTTAGTAGGTGTATAATCTATTATAGTCTTTGTTGAGCAATTGACAAATAGCTCATTTGGATCTCATTTTGATGCCTCCCTAATAATGTATACTCCATCATGGTATACAAGAATCTTGATATTGATATTCCTGGCTAGACATGACACCATATGGCAATCCAAGTCCATCAGTTGCCTATAGTGGATTCAGTTGATGTACTATTGAAAAATTACTACACTACAAAGTCCCACCACAATTAGGTAAGCAAGTGGCTGTAACCACATCAAGAATATCACTTCCAACACAACCTTCAGGGATACAGTGGCTCAAAAAACTGTCCCAATGTTTGCATGTTTTGGAGTATATGGCCACTAATGGCGATATCCCTAACCTAATCTAACAGATGTCAGAGTATGAAACAAAGCCCATACTCCTGGCTCTCAGATGGTGCAAGAGTTGAAAGATTTGATTAAGGTTTGATGAAATGACAGGCAAATCAAAATGACTACTCATTGGGACAGTTTTTTGACTTTATACAAGATTGGGTATTTAGTACTTGGTATGACCTCCCTTGGCCTTAATGACTGCTTGAATCC
>JBBPMV010000681.1:0-12804 GCA_038090495.1 Heimioporus retisporus | reverse complement strand
CATTAATTAAATACAAGTACGGAAATGTCTCTGGCACTATATTTATCCGGTTACCATCGTGGCCTGACTGTATGTTGCGTAAGACTCTGAGACTGGAATAATTGCTTATGGTCAACCAGGCACACACATATCTGTGCGGCAACTACGTGCTCCACGCAATCACAATACCCCGTCGATTTCATTGCAGATGGTTTCATTGGAATGAGTTTGAAGAATGAGGGCTTTCCCATCTTGTAAACTTTCATCACTGCCAGAGTGGTGATAGAACCCGTGTTCTCCTTTAACCTTTCCCCTTCTCAAGGCAAATTGTAGTTCGGAGGGCAACCAGTGCCCTATAGACTGGAACCTTCATTCATGTCCCTCTTGTGGAACAAGTGAGCCTAATGTTATGACATGTAGGACCATTCAAATTGACTATTCTGTCACCTAGCAGATAACCATGAACTACATTCTTAGTAATCCTCCGTAGAATCGCTGTCCGCCTCGATATGGGTGCTTCTTTCATCTGTGATGGAACCCAGGCAATCGCCGAGCTACACAAGGACCTCAACGGCGAACCTGCCGCAGTTGGCAATGGTTACTTTACCGGTAAGCTCTGGTGCCTCTAGGGTGCACGTCGCTGTCATTGATACCCTGTAGTTCCAAGCAACGGACTCCCGATGATTATTAGCCTTGGGTTCGGAGGGACGTCGTTCCCAATCCTTCCTTCGGCTTTCAGCGTCAAACCGGTTTCGTTTGACCCGTCGGATCGCTAGCCTCGTAGGTGGCCCGGACGACACGAGTGCATATTTCTTTATTTCCTTTGCACATCCACCCATGCGGCACAAGTACCTTGCCCTGATATACACCATGAGGGCTGTTCCCATACCCCAAAGACAAGTGAGGAGCAAAAGATGATTGTTCACGTCGTGCAGTATGATCGATTATGCTGACCTCGTGCTCTCATTGTACGAAACCAGTGTCGAGCCCTAATATATAAGGGTCCAGGGTGCTCGGGTCGTTGGTGCCTCCAGCGTTGTTGCCACCTACAACCACCGTGTCAGGTGAGTTCAAGATATTCATAAGACCATCTGTCGTGCCTCCTGCCAGCGGTGTGCCAGGTGACCACCTGTCATACCGCACAAGTCATATTTGAAACCTCGCGTATGAATATATATTTCAGATACGCTAACTTCCTTTACAACGACCCCACGCAAGATCCATCCCCATCAGTTCCGGCCATCCATCCATTCTCAAACGCGTCAACTTCCGATGCTGAATGACACCAGACACATGCTGCACTTTCCGATTTTGGGAATGTCCATCAAAAACAAGAGATACCGAAGACATATTCGCCGAGGCACATGCAGAGGAAACGATAGCGGAAACATTCTGCCACGGCTGTCTCTATAGGTGCGGGCCGTGCGGCAGCGGTTCTGGAGAAACGAGGGTAAACCACAATGACGGACTTTTTCACTTGGGAACGGACGAAAACCGTACAATATATATATTGATGAAGGAGGACCGGTACGAATGATTTCTGACCTCAGGCTTATCAAGGGATCTCGGGAGGTCCGCATGATATCTCTGGCAGCCAACAACCAAGCGGCGATCCAGGCGATGAAGGCGTTCAAAACAAGCCCCGGGTACTTCCTCGTCAATCTTTTTTTATTTATCTCCACGGCGTGCCACCTACGTGCGACGACGGACTCAGTGGAACCTGGATGAGCACTATGGCATACAGGTATCCCGGAGAACGAGGAAGCGGACGAACTCGCAAAAGATGCCGCACGAGGACATACATCTCCATCCTGTTTGCTCCCATCCCCCTTCCTCGATAAGACCAAATGACCGCGCCAGCTACCGATCAACAAATCGGCAAACAAACAATGCCTTCCCAAGCGGACAACAAGCGTCTTCGCCGTCAAATCTTCCATGCGTCTCTGAGGGGCCGACTTGTCCTCCACATCGACCCCTCGATGTCGTTAAATAAATTTATTAAAGCCACCTCGCAACTTGGGCTCCCGAAACGACATTCATCATACTTCTGCAGCTGCTCACCGGACATGCACCACCAAACTGCCCTAGGCGAATGGAATCGTGCTGCACTTCCCCATTAATACTGAATACCCAGCGTGAACACCCATCGCGGGGCCCTCAGACAAAAGCTCCACCGAAAAGCCCGACAGATCCTGCACGTACCCCCCACCACACATTCACATTCTTCCACGCGACTCAACGTTGCGTACAGTCGCATGGGTACCTTATGGCGCCACCCGAACGAGACAAGGCTCTCGTTAGATGCTCGGCGCATAACAAGAGCGAGATCTTTACGTTGACCCGGCGATAGGGAAACCTTCGTGCCCTTTATCAACTGCGAATCAAATTGCGATAACCAAGCGCGTTTGGACCCGAGTTCCTCTTCCTTTGCAGTCAATCTCCATGCTATGTTTCGTTACACATTTGGATGGGAACACAGCTTCTGGTGATCTGTATGCGGACGTTTGTTCTTCGGCAGCTTGGCCGTATGTTTTGCATGTTACAGTGTGATGATTAGTTCTGACGACTACGTAGACCGCTGTGCAAGCTGGTTCTGGAACACGCTGTTCCACAGGGCTCCAGTATTCCAATTTCCCCGCAGATGGCCTTGTCGGGTCGGGTCTGCCCTTTCATTCAAACTTTCCACTTTGGGAGGGGAGTTATATATCGGTGGACGAAACACTGTGGTTTACACCGGAGACCTTGTCTATCTCCCCCTAGCAGATAACGTAGGCTACAGTGTTGAATGCATATGAGAGCTGCTCACACCGACCATCCAAGTTCAGGTAGAGTGGCAGATAAAAATAGGCAACATTCAGAAGAGCGACATGGCGCTCTTCGAGCGCATCAGGACATCGATGAATCGTAGACACAGGTTCCAGCCATGTCCAACCGTGGATTCTCGCAGGTTGCATCATTTCACAATGCCCTCGGTGCCGAACGGGCCGCTTGCAGAGGAAAGTTGCTTTGCTTGTATGTTTCATGATGCGCAGGCCGGTTGCCACTCGATGCCGCCCTCCAGTCTCATGCGACTGCTTCCTTTTCTTTATCTTTGACTTTGAAGGTGCATTGATTCCAACGCACCTCAGAGGCAAGACTAGCGTGTTTGGAAGGAGGACCTTCCGTTGCAGCAGTATCGTTGGCGACTAGGATGATTCTGGAAAGAAAGCATCGTTTCAACTTTGGCGATTTGCCGTGCTGAACGTCCTCCTTGTCTGGAACCACGGTTTGTTGCTCGTCTCATCGGGGTTGGTTGCGAATAATAGGGCTCAAGACGCTAGACAAGAAAAGGAAAAGTCAATGACAGCGACCGAGCACACATTGCACGCCCAGCAATGTTTGACGCGCTCGATGTCAGGTAGTTCAGAGTGTGTTCCGGTGCGAACCACCAAATATACGCAAGACGTTGCACACCACACGAATTGCAAGTTTATTCTGGGGTCTTGGTTGGAATTTGCAAAGGAAGTATGGTGGGAAGGCGGCGGCATCGGATGGTAGGAGACCATTGTGTGGCAATTTTATGTGATAAATACCATGCTCGTAGGCGATGTGGAGGACCAGATTGGATGGAAGTTGCGGGCGAACAGTTGAGGAGAAATGTTAGGCTCAACCCAAAGGAGCTGCCTGGAGAATATCATCCACTTGTGTTAAGTGGTCACGGCATAAAAACGACATGGATGCGATTGGAACTTGAAAGCGTACCCGTATGATTAAAGAGAGCCCGACACAGCGTTCAGGGCCTCCTACCTTCCCTTTGAGGTGCCCTTTTTTGACAAAATTATAGTCGACGCAACTTGTAGCATGGCTACTAAATTAGAATATTCCAAGTTTGCACTAGCAGATCGTCGCAGTTTTGACCGTGGGAGCCTAGCTTTACGGATAGCTTGCGTCACTACATACGCCTTGCAATCGTACCACACCACCATGCCCGTCCCAGTGCCACAGAAATCGCCCGTGGGCGTCCAGTCCTACTATCAAGCCAAGATAGAGGATGCGGAAATATTGATCAACCAAAAGACGCAAAACCTCCGTCGTCTGGAGGCACAACGAAACGCGCTGAACGCACGAGGTGCGTCCGACGCCACAATTTTCTTGCTTGCGGACGTTGTAAACAAACGGGACTGCAGTGAGGCTGCTTCGGGAGGAATTGCAGCTGCTGCACGAGCCGGCGAGTTACGTCGGGGAAATCGTCAAGGTTATGGGCAAGAAAAAGGTGCTGGTGAAGGTCCAGCCCGAGGGAAAGTACAGTGCGTGTACATGGAACGCACTCTCTGCGGGCTGCTCACGCATTGCCGACAGTCGTCGATTTTGATTCTGACATTGACATTGCGGCACTCACGCCGTCGCAGCGCGTCGCGCTCCGATCTGATACCTATACGATTCACAAGATACTGCCGAACAAGGTGGATCCGCTCGTGTCGCTGATGATGGTCGAAAAGGTGCCGGACAGCACGTATGAGATGGTGGGGGGACTGGACAAGCAAATCAAGGAGATCAAGGAAGTGATCGAATTGCCTGTGAAGCACCCCGAGCTATTTGAAGCACTCGGTATTGCGCAGCCAAAGGGAGTGCTCTTGTACGGGCCGCCCGGTACAGGAAAGACGCTGCTGGCGCGTGCGGTCGCACATCACACGGATTGCAAGTTTATTCGGGTGTCTGGATCGGAGTTGGTGCAAAAGTATATTGGCGAGGGAAGTCGGATGGTGCGAGAGCTATTTGTGATGGCGAGGGAGCACGCGCCGAGCATCATCTTCATGGACGAGATCGATTCGATCGGGAGTTCACGGGGAGAGAGTGGGTCAGGTGGTGGTGATTCGGAGGTACAACGGACGATGTTGGAGCTGTTGAATCAGCTGGACGGGTTCGAGGCGACGAAGAACATCAAGGTAATCATGGCGACGAATCGGATAGGCGAGTGTTGCGTGGTATCAAGGGTTGGCTGTGCTGACACTAGAACAGACATTTTGGATTCAGCGCTCCTTCGGCCGGGACGAATCGACCGAAAGATCGAATTCCCGCCACCCGGGCCGGAGGCACGCGTGAGCATCCTGCGGATTCACTCGCGGAAAATGTCGCTGCAGCGTGGGATCGATTTGAAAGCGCTGGCCGAAAAGATGGGCCAGTGTTCCGGTGCGGAAGTGCGTGGAATTTGCACGGAGGCAGGTGAGCACAGGACGATGGCCTCGCGACGGACACGACTCATGGTACGACACAGGGATGTACGCGCTCCGGGAGCGACGACAGCACGTGACACAGGAGGACTTTGAGTTCGCGATCGCAAAGGTGTTGAAGAAGCACCAAGAAGGGAACACGAGCGTTAATAAGCTGTTCTCGTAATCACCCGCGAATGACGGAAGGGGGTGACGCGTACAACAATTGATGATGTAATCCGGGAATAGCCGAATGGATGGGTCTTATTGATGGCTGTTGTTTTTTGCGTAGCCCAAGTTCTCTCTGCAAACGAAATGCTTGAGCCGTACAGGATTGACGACTTTTTCAATCTCGACGCCGCGCAGAACGACTCGGATGCGCTCTTCAACTCGCTCTTCATCGACGACGACTTTTCGAAGCTCCCCGCGTCGCTCGACTTTCCCGTGACCTCGCCCGGCACCAGCTCGTCCACCGACTCGCACTCGCCCATGTTCGCCATCGATCCGCAGCTCGTCGGGACGCCCGCGACCTCAAAGGCTCTCTCAGATTTTGGCGACGATGACGGCGAGCAGGACGACGACGAGCTGCTTCCCGCACCACGCGCAAAGTTGTCCAGAAAAGGCACCGTCATGTCTGGCGGCATCAAGAAGACCCCCCTTCCAGACAAGGAGAACAAGGATGGCAGGCCTAAGAAGGACGCCCTTCCACTCAAGATCCTCGAGCCGGAGGACTGGCGTCCCAGTCCAGAGGAGTACAAGAGAATGTCGAGCAAGGAGAAGCGGCAGCTGCGGAACAAGATCAGTGCCCGCAACTTCCGCGTCCGCCGTAAAGGTCGCTCTCTTGCTTGTGCTCGCGTCTCGTCTTCTCATCCCCCACTTAGAGTACATTTCCACTCTCGAGGGCGACATTGCAGAGCGCGATCGCCTTATCGATGCCATCCGCTCCGAACTCGGCTCGTCCAAGTCAGAAAACACCGCCCTCCGCCAGGAGATTGCTGCCCTCAAGAAATGTCTCCTCGAGGGCCGTGCTCTCCCCCCCGACCTCCCTCCCCCCGCCGAGCTGCCACCTGTCCCAGCATCCCCTCCTCCAACTCCCACGCCAACACCAGCCACAGCCTCCGCCTCGCCTGTTGTCACGCCAAACACCCAAAAAGACCTTCCCACCTCTCCCAGGCTCAGCAACCGTGCCTTTTGGGGTGGTCTCGGTGGTATGGGCGTCACTCCTGTCCACGCTACCTTTGTCCCTCCAATCGCCGTTCTCGCCGCCAAACAGTCTTCCACTCCCTTTTCCCCTAGCAGCCCCATCCTCCAGCCCTCTATCTTTTACGAGGAAACGGTTCGCCCCCGCCCTCTTCAGGAAAACCTCAATCCTGCTCTCAACGCATCCACTTTCCGTGGTATCGTCGAGAAAAAGGGCGCTGCCAACATCAACCCCACCCTTGCCAATCTCAACCCGTCCTTTGGTCATGGTCTCGGCGCGTTCGACACGTTCTCAGACGTCAACCCATTCACATTCAAGACCCTCGATGCCTATCGCATGCAGCTGTGGGGAAAGATGGCCGCGCAGCAGCATGTCCATCAAACACAGCCGCATCCCACACAGCCCCAGGGGTTGGCTGCAAATCTCAAGCCCCACTATTTCACCGCGAGCAATACAGCCTCGAAAGCCAAGCAGACTTACCCGACCCCGCCTACCTCCCCCCAGCTCCCCTCGAAAGAGCAGGTGGCTGCTGCCACGATCGCGAGTCAGACGCTTCTCCACAAGCTAGGCAGCGCCTTCTGGGAAGCCTTTTCTGGCTCGCCCTCACAATCGTCCAGACAGTGGGATGCGGAAAAGGTGCGCAAAGTCCTAGAGGGCCGCGCAGTCGTCAAGGTCGTCGACATCGATGCGCCCGCCGCCGCACGCGTACCTTCGCCCGCACAACTCGTGTCGTCACCATCCCCGTCCGCAAAGGTGGACAAGCACTCGTGTCTGACTGAGCTGTTGGAAGAGTCGATGCGTAGTCTGACATTGAACAAGAAGTGAGCACGCGAGTACGTGCGCACGGAATATTCAGTCTGTCTTGTCTGTTCTCATACTACCCCATTGCTCACGTTCGTTGGTAGAGTTTTTACCCCTGTAATTCGCTTTCTCGCTCCTCTTGATTGTTGCCTCCCCGCTCGTTGTCTCGCTCCCAAGATTACACACGCAGAACTGAATATATATTTTTGTAATCCTAGCTTCCCAGGTATTGAATGCGTCGCAAGATGACGCCCTCTCAGATGGCCATTACTACTTACCCTCTTGACATGCTACACAGAGTATTCTTAGTTGGAATTTACATGATGTGTCTCACCAGAAATACAAAATAAATAAATAAATAAAATATCAACGGACTTGTTTAAGGCACACATAATCAAGACCGTTTTTGTGTCTGGACTTGATTTGCAGCGAAGATGGCGGATGCGTCCTTCAAGGACGTCCCAGAGTTGTTCGAAGTGAGCCTTTGCACGCTCAATTTACTTCGCGGGTTCACTTTCTCCAGGTCGAAATTGGGGAAGCCTTGACGGCGCGCACGGAAAGTCTAGGTATGTGTTCTCTTTTTTTTTTTGCCCCACCTGCGATGTATGCCGAGCTTGTCATTGTCGAAATAGCATCCTTTCGCGAACTCGGTCCGCCGGATTTGTGCCACGTCGTCAAGAGTACCGGTCGGGCCGGCCAGCGAGACGTACGTGTTCATTATTCCGTTTCATTGCTGACGCTCACGCTCGCGCAGCTCGGCTCCTTTCACTTTGTCTCCGGCGTGGATGCCAGCTCGTCCGCCTCGCTCGCGGCCTACATCAACTCGCTCACGTATGCGATCGAGGACAACTCGGCGTGGTTCAGCAAGGGGACAGTGTGGAAAGTGAGACACGGATGCTATTGCTGCTTCAATGCGTTCTCGCGTGTCGATATGCGCGTCGATGTCAAGATTCCGGGCGGGGTGCATGCATACGTGGTGGATTTGCGCGGCGAGCGGTGCGTGTCCCGTCGTCGTTCTGACGTACCGTTCTGATCTTGCCCGTAGACACGAAGCCACGGCGGAAATCTGGCAAGAGACCTACGTGTCGGCGTTGTTGCGTGCGATCTTGTACTCGGACGATCCGACGTATTGGTTGGAGGCATACCGCAAGCTGGATCCGATCACGACCTCCGAGGGCGAGGTCAAGTTTTTACAGGCCGTCGAGGGGCTGTTTTCGAAGGGTGCGTCCGCTGTCGTATGTTCGTCTCCTCTTCGCGCGCATATACGGTACCCATAGGCTGGCAAGTGGGTTCGGACCCCGAGATTCAGGTGGCGACGGTCGTCTCGAACCATCTCACGGCGGGGGTGATGAAGTATTTTGGCACGAGCGGGCGGTTTCAGCCAGCCGCGAATCTGTTTGAAAAATTGGCGGTGCGGGAGCCCGAGGCGGCGTCGTTGTTGGCCAAGAGCTATATCGGGATGAGTGCGTCTCGCGTTGACTTGTGCGTGTGGATGGGCGCGGTACTGACGCACGTGCCAAAGACGAAGAGGTCAAGGCGGTTCAGATCATGTCGGCAGCCATGAATCACACCCCGCATGCGTACACGCTCTTGCACGTCCAGAGCGATTTCCTGCGGTCAAAGGGCAAGGTGCATTGGGCGCTCAAGTTGGCCAGGGAAGCGGTCAACTGCGCGCCGAGCGAGTTTGTGACGTGGGAGAAGTTGACCGAGTTGTACATTGATACCAAGGACTACGAGTCGGTGCGTCGTCTTCTCATGTTGCCGATGAACTGTGTTGATGGTTGTATCAAGGCGTTGCTCACGCTCAATTCGTGTCCCATGTTCACCTACAATGGCAAGGATGTACATCGGCCAATCCCAACCTCGCGTGTGCATCTGCCGTATAGACGCACCATCAGCGATATATTGCCCGAAAAACAAAAAACGGAAGACGACGAGGTACGTGTCTAGCATGTTTTCGAACTTATGGTTTACCACTACGAGTTTAGGCCGACCCTGCGTTGCTGCGTCTCCCGGCACCAGGGCTACGAGGTACCTGGGCACGCGCCTACTCCCTCCTCACGCGTCTCGTCTCTGACATTGGGTGGGATGAGCTACTCAAAACCCGGAGCGCCGTGTTCGTAATGGAAGAAGAATACCGCATGCAAAAGTCGCAAGCGGACATGCACCACACGATGGGTCGACAAGGCAACGGCTCGGAAGTGGTCATACACGAGGACGGGACGGTGATGACGCGGACATCGCCGACGTTGAACACGAGCATGAGCGGCAAGGGCGCCGATGATGACGCTTCGACGCGGGCGGTACACAGTCCCCAAGAGTCGGGGACGTTGGACGGGCAGTTGGGCGTGGCGGGGGGTATCCCGATTATTCGGGTGTCGACCGAGTCGGAGATTGAGCGGGAGCTGGCGGCGGCGGCGAATGGGGAGCTGGGGGACAAAGACGACGGAGCGGGCGACGCAAATGGGGTAGGGGAGAACGGGCATGGGGTAATAAGCCCCGCGCTGGAGCGGCCTGCGATGGCGGCGGCGGACGCAGAGTCGGCGGAGACGCCCAAGGATGGCTCAGATCCGTTTTCGTTTACGACCAAGCGGCTATGCGAGCGCTGGTTGGACAACCTGTTCATGGTGCTCTATGAGGTATGTGTCGACCTTGCGAGGTGTACGCGCGTCTCACTTGAGCGGGTAGGACTTGCGGGTGTGGACCATCTTTCGTGCCGAGGTGGCCCATTTCAAGACGCAGCATGTTGCGTACCGTAAGACCGGTTTGGAGTGGGAGATCTTGGGCGATCTTGGGTTGCGGTTGCATCACAAGGAGGAAGCCAAGGAGGCGTATCAGCGGTGTCTTGAGTCGGTGCGGTATGCACAAAAGCCGTGGGGGAAATTGTTGGAGATGTATGCCGACGAGGGGGACATCACGCGGACGATTCAGACGGCGATACGGGTGGCGGCGTATCAGTACGCGGACTATACTGAGATGACGGTGAGTGTTGTAGAAATGTGTGGGCGCCTGGCGACTGACGGGGGAATAGTACCCGACGTTGATCGCACGGTCGTTTTTCAAGCTGGGACAGATTCACGGGCATGCCAAGATCGCGTTTACGTTGTTGAGCATGGGTCTTCCGGACGCGGTGCTCAAGATTATGGATGGGTATTTGCAGTACGGAAAGACGTTTAGAGTGGAAGGGTATGACTTTTAGAATTTTATTTTTCTTGTACGCGGCGCAAATAAAAATGAGTCTGGTACCCCCTGTCCGTGTATCGGTTGTGGCGTAGTCACGCGGCAACGGGTCGAGGCGGAAGCCGGTGACGGTGATTTTATGAATGGAGTGGCTACGTTACGACAGCTCCTCTTGCCACAACTCACTCGAACGGGACTTTCCTTTTTTTTTCCTCCTCGCTGACGAGGACGACGGCAAGCATTGCTCATAGGGGGTGGGATCATACCGCCGTTCCAGCTACAAGGCAAGTGGGAAGAGCACGGGGTAAAGAACAGACAACAGGTACAGGTACAACACAGTCCAATCGACGACGACGGCGACCATGTCCGACTCGCCCATCCGTCGATTCTCCACCGCGAGTCCGACGAACCATCTCAAGCGCGAGGAAAGCCTGATCAATGCGTACGAGGCAGAAGAGGAGCGGATCATCAACGTCTTGTCGCGCAAGTTGGAGCAGGTGCGTCCCACGTCGATGAGGGGTTGATCGCGGGAGGAGGCTGACGCATGGCGACGCAACCAGCTGCGCGAAGAAAAAATCCAACTCGAGAACGTGCTCGAGGCGGAGAGCGAGTCGCACGTGAACCGGTTGAACAGGGAGCTGTCGGTGTTGCGTGCCCAAGCGCAGGCACAGGCACAGGCACAAGCCCAGACGCAGACGCAGACGCAGGCGCAGGCGCAAGGGGGGAATCAGAATGAGGAGCGTGCGCCGTATGTGAGCGGGCACGATCCGACGGCGCCGAGCGTGGAGGTCATGTTGGAGGCGATGCGTCGGGAGAACGAGCAGTTGCGCACGCGGTTGGTGGACACGGAGCGGGACTATGTGCGGATCTCGCGGTTGAACGACATTTATCGGGAGGAGTTGTTGGAGTTGCGACGACGGGTACGTCTGTGATCCGTGCGTGCGTTGGATTGACTGACGATGGGGTGCAGCTCGGGCTGTCGGTGGATAATCTGGTGGGGTTGGCGTCCTTGGACCCGTTTTCGCAGCCGACGCACCGGCGGTCGGTGTCTTCAGGGGTGTCATCACCGAGTGCGACATCGGTGGCGGTGACTGCGCGGCATGCGGTGCCGATTCCAACGCATGGTGTGCCAATCCCGAGACCGTCTTCGTCGATCCACAGACCGGTGAATGATCCGTCGGCGACGACGACGCCGTTGTCGTATTCGCCTTCGTCGACTGAGTCGCCGTCGCCGTTTCCGCTGTCGCCGGTGATGTCTGCACACGTGCCTGGGAGCGGAAGCATGGTGAGTAATGGGACGCATGTGACGACGCCGTCGACGTCGTCTGTGCAATCCGGGGTGGCTTCTGGGACGTACGGGGGTGTGCACGCGTTGACGTATCCGAGCGTGCCACCGCCGTCCCTGTCGTCATCGTATGGGTCGCCCGTGGTATCGTATTTCCCGCGGGGGGAGTCGCCTGCGGAGGGGCTGAGCCGGCGCGGGTCCGGATGGCGGCATGGGCGGAGCGGGAGTCAGAGGGAGAGCGTGGAGCGAGGGGGGCGGATTGCGGAGACGGGGTCGCTGGTGCGGTCGAGATCGAGGGCAGACAGCCGGAGCGTGGTCGAGACGGTGACGGAGAATGGCAACGAAGGGCGGTGATTTGTTGGAACCCTTTTTTTTTTTTCCTTTCGTTTCGCTTTGTTCAGGGGTTATTTCTCTTTTTTGTTGTCCCGATTAGTCGAACAATGTCGGGGAACGCACAGCCACGGATCAGTCGCCGCCGATCGTGGCTGTGTCTTCGTTCCGTCGTTGCTGTAGATTGCGAGTACGACCACGCAACTAGATCCTTTCCAGCTTGGACTGTAGGTGTTCGTGTATGCACGCGTTTTATTGCCAAACGAGCCTTTTTTTGCGAGCGACAGGAGGGATGTAAGGCGGGCAGTGTGTTTCAGGGCCGTGCCGACGGACTAGCCAAATTCGGCTCCGTTCTTTTGGGGTGAGTCACGGGATGGCGACACGGCGGGACTATAAAAGGGCGGCAAACGAAAACCGTCAACGCAGATTCCCCCTTTTTTTTTTCCATGTCATATCAATACCCGTTCATTCCTGGGCATTCTTCAATGTCTGCGACACCTCCGACGTCGTATCGTTGGGAAGGCAGTGATCAACAACATCAACATCAGCAAGACCGTCTTGACCAGCAAGTCCTACAGCACCCACTACAGCATCAGCCCGAGCAACATGAAGATATTTATACTTCGACACCGACCGTCATGCAACCTCAAGAGCAGCTCCCTATAGTACCTAGCCAGAACTCGAGGCGTCCTGGATCTAGTCACGTCGCTGAGGGTGATGAATCTCAACTTCGTCTGCAACACATGTCTGTGCCGGCCCTCTTACAGCCTGAGCACATGAGACCACTCATGATTGATACCAATCGTGCCTATCATATTGGGACCAGTGCGAGCCCTCCA
>JBBPMV010000680.1:0-12817 GCA_038090495.1 Heimioporus retisporus | reverse complement strand
TAATGCTGTGCCCGAGCTCGTCAACTTTGGTATATCTGTATGCCTAGTTCTAGTTTTATTGTGCCTTGAAGCTTCTACTCACCCCCATCTTCCCGCAGCTCGCCCAACAGGTCATCCCTCACCTGAGTGATGCTCGCAGCGCCAAGTCTTCCTTTCAGCTCGCCACGGTTCTTTCGTATGTGAAACAAACGGCCATGTCGACGGTCGCAAAAGACCTCCGACCCGGCACACCCTACTGGGAAGCGGTTGGCGATGCCATCACACAACTTGCAGGGGACTGTGGTAAATTGTTGCCCATCACCCTCGGACCAGAGAATGTCGTCAAGGGTACGTTCCATCTCGTCGCCCAACCAATGGTATCCGATATACTCCACAGCTACTAGCACACCGGCTTGGATCATCCGTGTCGATGACATCCGCGCGAGCACGGCTGTGAATGTTGAGGCGGAGCGCAAGGCGACACAGCTGCAAGACGAGGTCCAAGACCTTGTTCGAAGCCTCAAGTCGCGAGATCTGACGATCCAGGAGTCGGTGGTTAAGATCGAGCTCATGGAACGCCGCATGGAAGCCAGCAAGAAGCAGTCGGATACGATCGTTGAGCTGGAAGGCGAGCTCTCAAAGGCACGGAAACAGGAGCGAGCGTATGAGGAGGCGATGGAGCAGCTACAGGCAGATCTAGACTCGCTCGAGCAGGAAAACGCCAAGCTCAAGACGACGGCTGCACCAGAGAGACAAGGTATGGTTCATTGTACATTCTCTGCGACATGTTCTAAGCTATCGCGCAGCCTCTGGCAACCAACCCGCCGAGGCAGACAGTGTGCCTATCGAAGGTAGTGTCGAAACATCTCATTTACTGGAACAGGTACGTGATACTACCAAGCTTTTGCCAGTTCCTCACCCTCGCGCAGGTCGACGCTCTGCGTGGAACTGTATGCTTCCTACGAACCGAAAACGCGTTTCTCAAAGGCCAAGACCTGCTCAAGGAGATACAGGCGCTTCCCCCGCTTCTCGAACCGGTCCGCTTCCCACCTACACCCCCTCTCAGCCCTTCGACACTCTCCGATTCCGATTCCGAGTCAGAGGTTCCTTCGCCGCCCGTGAGCATCCGCGCGCTCGCGACAGAAAGCAAGATATTATATCGAGATGTCATCCAATTTTCGTCGTCACCACGCGTCGTGGACTTGGCGGCATTGCACGCGAAGCGCGTCGAGGGCAGGGAGGACAAGCAGATTCGGGGGTGGATGCGTCGCAAGGATATGCCGGCACAGCAGGTGTTGGAGCGCAAGATGGAGGCGGAGCGCCTAAGTCGACGGGTGAAAGGGTTGGTGGAGCGCACGAGTGCGCTGCGGTAATCTAGGCTCGAGAGCGGTGCTGGGTCAGGGATTGAGAAGATACTATACTGTAATGCTGCTAAAGATACAATCGGACAATGAGAGATGGACTATATAGAGTGAGAAATCCCGTCTTTGTGCTATGGGTACACTTCCTTCTAATTTCCCTCACTAGACATGAGCTGCGCAAGTATATACTTATGTGAAATAATGTCTCATTCCGAGTCCCTGATGTGAGTGTTCATTCAAATTTCTCCGTACAAACTTGCTGCGGTTTGACAATCCTGAAAGTTCCTGGTGCCCCTATAGGGTATGCACCGGCGGAGTTCAAAATTTGCAGAGCGTCCCACCACTAGTGGACGAGTTACTTGTTCACAACTGTGGTACTGTACTTGACCTACATATCATCCCACTCGCGATCCACACGAATTACCCCCACCCACGCTGGTAGTACCTGGCCGCATTTCACAGCACTTTCCGTCCCGAGGCATGTATCTATATCTACTGATCATGATTCCGAGTCGGCCGCACTCCAAGGCTACCTCCCTCGAAAATGCCTCCCCTCAAAGAACCTACAGTGGATTCCAACTTTACCATAAATTCCGCTGCTGGCATAGCCGGTTTCTTTGGGGGTGATGAAGCCATCCAGGCTATGAAATCCGTCCACCTCTACCGAGGTAGACGGTGGCTCGGATGGTTCAATGGCCCCGGTAATTTCATGGTTGCGAAACACTTTGGCAGGATGGCAAACACACGGTTCTGGGACGGATTGTTTCCGGGCCGAAACAACTCGCCGGCCTTTTTTTTAGGGCTCGATGGAGAGCGGGGACCCCAACTCATCTCAGCCTGGTCTGAGTCGACCATGTCCACAGGTCATCTTGCCTACCTGACAACGGAATCGTGCAAGGAGATCAAAGCTCAGATAATATGTGGGAGGGTAACTCGGCCTGTCTCTGTCGGGTATCTGGCCATGAGGCATGTCAACTACGAGAGCCCCATAGAACCCATGCCTTTCAAGGACGCCTTGCTTGGCCTCATCCCAATCACTTTCAGCATCATGGCCAGCATCATCTGTGTACTACTCTATGACTGGTATTGCTTCCTTGCAATCGTACTCAGTATGGTCACAAATGGCCTTGCTACCTTCATCATTGGTAGGGGAAGGCTCGTTCTCAAATATGCCGACAAGCCAGGGGAACGCTCTCCTCCAGGTCACAGTATACTGTTCGGAGAAGATGGAGCGGTAGTGATCAGAGGGAAGCATCGGGATGTGGATGTTATCACGATGGGACGTTTCGATATCGAGATGAATGAGGGCGAAAATGAACTCCCACGCACCTATCAAGCCGTTGGTCTATGCTGCCTCCTGCTTCTTTGTCAACCCTTGTATCAACTTTTACTCTTCCCGCAAGGAACCCTCGTGGGTCAGACTGTCTTCCTTGTCTCGCTTGGCGTGTCGTGGGGATACAACACTTATCTATCCTCGTTGGAGAGGGAGGGGATCCAGACGAAACTCCTGTTCCGCAGGCTTGGAAATCCGACTATGCTCCGATTCGAGGTTGGGACTAGGACAACAGCGGCCGTTTTCATTTGTCTGCTCCTCTTCCATAAGAGCAAAGATTCTTCGGTGGAGACGGGTCGTGAAAGTCGTGAAAACACACTCCATTCCGTTCTCCCCAATAACACAGCCGTGTGGAGACGATGGAAAGTAAAGGTCACCCGGCAACTCATGGACATCGATTACAAGTCCAGGTCGCTGCCTTATCTGGAGGTAGACAAAGAAGACGAGTGCCTCCACGCGCCAGATAGACTCCTCTTGCGACATCTACTTGCAGATGCAACGTCGGCATTTGAAGGGTATTTTGAAGTGTACAATCAATTGCCTGATGATTCCACTATAAACAGAGACGTGTAGAAATGTATGTTCAAGTCGTTTGTTCGCTAGTACTGTCATTCCAACGGCGCTTATGCTCGAACCATCGACCGTACGAAGACGTTCGGCGCGTCGACACCGGATTCCACACGACTCGTCGCACGTCCGTCCGGACGCAGAAGTTGCAGACTACAGCGGTGGCGACGGATCGCGGATCGCGCGTCCAACGCCGTGGGGGTGCGTCTCTGTCGCGCATAGGGGGCAACCGCGATCGACGACGGTGCAACGCGTCCGGTCCGGCGCGACGGCGACCGTACCCCCGCAGATCTGGCGAGCCCGACAAAACCGCCAGGCGTCGCACCGTCTCCGTGGTTTTTTTTTCTGTTTACTTCATCCACGGAAACATGCGTTTGCGCTTCTAATGGTCATGGGGCCCCGTCGGGATGCCGACCGTGCTATGGTACCTATATAAAAAAAACCTGGGCGGGGAGGCGATAGTCGTAACCCATTCGCAGCCGTTTTTTTTTTTCTTTTTCGCATGACACCACTACAGCGGACACTCAAAATCTGGTGGCGCAATATCGCCGTCTTTGTCTCCGTGCACGTCGGGGCGGTTCTCGGGGTGTGTTGGATGCCCCCTACGCGCGTTGCCCGCGCGATCTTGTGGATGGCCTTCATTCTCTGGCAGTTGGCCGACTTTGGGTAAGCGCGGCGGGGGCGTGCGGGGGTGGAGAAAGCGTGTACTCATGACCCGCGGCAGCGTGACGATCGGGTATCACAGGTTGTATTACCATCGGGCGTTTCGAGCGTGCGCTGGGGTGCGCGTTGTGCTCGTCGTGCTCGGCTCGAGCACTTGCCAGGGATCGATCAAGGTATGTGTTGTCCACATTGCTTCTAGTGCTGTTATGCTAACCTGGCCCGCGTCCAGTGGTGGTAGGTGCACACGGCTCTCGCCCGTCGCCGTCGCTGACCAGACGCAGGTACCTTCGACACCGTCTGCATCACGTAAGGCATCCTCTGCGTCTTGCATAGTGCCCCCTGCTCCAGCTCGGACAGCAATTTACGGACGATCCTATTCACGACCCGTAAGCGCTGATCCTCATTACGAAAAAAGTGCCTTACCACAACTGAAAAGATATGCGGCCACGCGCGGTCTCTTGTGCTCACACGTGGGCTGGATCTTTTTCAAACACAGGTACGAGCGTATAGACGCCATCGACAAGGAAGACCTCGACAACGACCCGCGTGAGTGCACGCACACGCAGTGCCAGTGGTGCCCCTCGATCCTGATCCATACACGACAGTCGTCCGGTTTCAGTATGCGCCCTCCACGCTCGATCCTGTTTCTCGAGGTTTTCGGTTCTGATCGCGCTCGTTCTCGGCTTCATCCTCCCGGTCTGCCTGGGCTGGATCTGGGGAGACCCCGTCGGCGGGTTCATCTACGGCAGCTTGGTCAGAGGCCAGCGAGAAGCAGTCGGATACGATCGTTGAGCTGGAAGGCGAGCTCTCAAAGGCACAGAAACAGGAGCGGGTGTATGAGGAGGCGATGGAACAGCTACAGGCAGATCCGGACTCACTCGAGCAGGAAAACGCCAAACTCAAGACGACGGCTGCGCCAGAGAGACAAGGTATGATTCATTGTATATGCTCTGTGACATGTTCTAAGGGCTTGCGCAACTTCTGGAAATCAACCCGCCGAGGCCGACAGTGTACCCATCGAAGGAGTGTCGAAACATCTTACTTACTGGAACAGGTACGTAATACTACCAAGCTTTTGCCAGTCCCTCACCCTCGCGCAGGTCGACGCTCTGCGTGGAACTGTATGCTTCCTACGAACCGAAAACACGTTTCTCAAAGGTCAAGGCCTGCTCAAGGAGATACAGGCGCTCCCTCCACTTCTCGAACCGGTCCGCTTCCCTCTTACACCCCCTCTCAGCCTTTCGACACTCTCCGATTCCGATTCCGAGTCGGAGGTTCCTTTGCCGCCCGTGAGCATCCGCGCGCTCGCGACAGAAAGCAAGATATTATATCGAGATGTCATCCAATTTTCGTCGTCACCACGCGTCGAAACAAGCAGCTTCGGGGGTGGATGCGCCGCAAGGATATGCCGGCGCAGCAGGTGCTGGAGCGCAAGATGGAGGCGGAGCGCCTAAGTCGACGGGTGAATGGGCTGATGGAGCACACGAGTGCGCTGCGGTAATTTAGGCCCGAGAGTGGTGCTGGGCCGAGGACTGAGACGATACCATACTGTAATGCTACTAAAGATACAATCGGAAAACGAGAGATGGGCTATGCTGGTGTGAAACAAAGTTTCCTCGTGCAAGCTTGCTGCAGTTTGACGATCCTAACTTCGAAATATTCTCGGTGATGTGGCTGGGTCATCCGATGCCCCTATAGGCGGGATTTAAAAATTGCAAACCAAAGTTATTGCTGTCCATCCCATCCCCACCACGCACTTGACCTACGCATCAATGATGCCATTCGCAATCCGCACAAATTACTCCCACTCACACTGGCGGTACCTGGCCCTATTTCACAGCGCTTTCTGTCTCGAGGCGCTTATCTATATCTACAAATGGCGCCAAGGCTGATCATGATGCGGCACCCCAGACATCTCCCACATAAATGCCTCCCCTCAAGGAACCCACGGTGGATTCCAACTTCACCATAAATTCTGCCGCTGGTATAGCTGGTTTCTTTGGGGGTGATGAAGCCATCCAGGCTATGAAATCCGTCCACCTCTACCGAGGTAGACGGTGGCTCGGATGGTTCAATGGCCCCGGTAATTTCATGGTTGCGAAACACTTTGGAAGGATAGCAAACACACGGTTCTGGGATGGATTGTTCCCAGGGCCAAACGACTCGCCGGTGCTTGTTTTAGGGCTCGACGGAAAACAGGGACCTAAATGCATCTCAGCCTTGTCTGAGTTGACTATGCAGCGTACAGGTCACTTCGCCCACCTAATAATGGATTCATGCAAGGAGATCAGAGCTCAGAAAATACCTGGGAGGGTTACTCTACCTATCCCTGTTGGCTATCTGGCAATGAAGCATGTCAACTATGAGGATCCCGTAGAACTCATGCCTCTCAGGGACGCTTTGCTTGGCCTCATCCCAATCGCTTTCAGCATCGTAGCCAGCATCATCTGTCTACTACTCTATGACTGGTATTGCTTCCTTGCAATCGTACTCAGTGTGGTCACAAACGGCCTGGCGACCTTTTTTATCGGTAGAGGAAGACTTGTTCTCAGACATGTCAACTTCTGGTCAGCGAAGGGTTCTCCTCCAGCTCACAGCATGCTGTATGGAGAAGACGGAGTAGTGGTAATCAAAGGGAAGGAATGTGATGTGAATGCTATCACAGCGGGATGTTTTGATATCGAGATGAATGAGGACAAGAACTTTGAGGATGAGAATGAACTGCCATGCACCTATCAAACCATTGGTCTATGCTGCCTCCTGCTTCTTTGCCAGCCCTTGTATCAACTTCTACTCTTCCCGCAAGGAACCCTCATGGGTCAGATTGTCTTCCTTGTCTCGCTTGGTGTGTCATGGGGATACAACACCTATCTATCCTCGTTGGAGAGGGAGAAGATCCAGACGAGACTACTGTTCCGCAGGCTTGGAAATCCGACTATGCTCCGGTTTGAGGCTGGCACTAGGACAACAGCGGCCGTTTTCACTTGTCTGCTCCTCTTCCACAAGAATAAAGATTCCTCGGTGGAAACAGGCCGTGAAAATCGTGAAAACATACTCCATTCCTTTGTCCCCGGTAACACGGCCTTGTGGAGACGATGGAATGTAAAGGTCATCCGGCAACTCATGGACATCGACTACGAGTCCAAGTCGCTGCCCCATCTGGTGGTGGACGAAGAAGACGAACGCCTTGACGCGCCAGATAGAACCCTCTTGCAGAAACTACTTGGAGATGCGGCTTCGGCATTTGAAGGGTATTTCAAAGTGTACAAAGAGTTGCCAGACGATTCCACTATAATCAGAGACGTGTAGAAACGTGTATGTATGCAAATCGTTCTGTTTGCTAATACTGTTGTTCCAACAACCGGTACCTAAAAAAACATACCCCACACGTAGAAACCAGAGCTCACGACGAATTTGAACTGGCCTATGACTTTCAGTCCATTTTCCCCAGACGCTTGACGCTTTTGAACCCATCGGTCCCATCCCCCTCAGAAAGACATCCGGCGCGTCAGCACCGGATCCGACTCGAGTCGTCGTACGTCCGTCCGGACGCAGAAGTTGCAGACTACAGCGGTGGCGACGGATCGCGGATCGCGCGTCCAACGCCGTGGGGGGGTGCGTCTCCGTCGCGCATAGGGGGCAACCGTGATCGACGACGGCGCAACGCGTCCGGTCCGGCGCGGCGGCGACCGTACCCTCGCAGATCTGGCGAACCCGACAAAACCGCCAGGCGTCGCACCGTCTCCGTGTTTTTTTTTTTCTTTTTCTTTTTACTTCATCCACGGAAACACGCGTTTGCGCTTCTAATCGTCATGGGGCTCCGGCGAGATCGCAGCGACGTCGCCTCGCTCGTCGGGACGCCGACCACGCGGTGGTACATATATATAAAAAAAACCTCGGCCCATGGGGCAGCGAGAATTACAACCCATTCGCAACCTTTTTCTTTTTCGCATGACACCACTGCAGCGGACGCCCAGGATCTGGTGGGGCAATATTGCCGTCTTCGTCTCCGTGCACGTCGGGGCGGTTCTCGGGGTGTGTTGGATGCCCCCCACGCGCGTCGCCCGTGCGACCTTGTGGATGGCCTTCGTGCTCTGGCAGCTGGCCAACTTTGGGTAAGCGCGGCGGGGCGTCCAGGGGAGGGGGGTGGAGAAAGCGCATGCTCACGACCGGCGACAGCGTGACGATCGGGTATCACAGGCTGTATTCCCATCGGGCGTTTCGGGCATGCGCCGGGGTGCACGTCGTGCTCGTCGTGCTCGGCTCGAGCGCCTGCCAGGGATCGATCAAGGTGTGTGTTGTCCAACGTCGCTTCTAGTGCTGTTATGCTGACCCGATCCGAGTCCAGTGGTGGTAGGTACCCACGGCTCTCGCCCGTCGCCATCGCTGACCAGACGCAGGTGCCTTCGACACCGTCTGCATCACGTAAGGCATCCTCTGCGTCTTGCATAGTGGCCCCTAATCCAGGTCGGATAGCAATTTACGGATGATCCTGTCCACGACCCGTAAGCGCTGATCCTCATTACAAAAAAAGGTGCCTTACCACAACCGAAAAGATACGCGGCCACGCGCGGTCTTTTGTACTCGCATATGGGCTGGATCTTTTTCAAACCCAGGTACGAGCGTATGGACGTCATCGACAAGGAAGATCTCGACAAGGACCCGCGTGAGTATGCACGCACGCGCAGTGGTTGGTACCTCCCGATCCTGATCCATACACGACAGTCGTCCGGTTTCAGCACGCGTATTATGGTGCGCACGCCCTCCGCACTCGATTCCGTTTCTCAGGTTTTACAGTTCCGATCGCGCTCGTGCTCGGTTTCGTCCTCCCGGTCTGCCTGGGCTGGATCTGGGGAGACCCCGTCGGGGGGTTGATCTACGGCAGCTTGGTCACCCGATTGGCGAGTGCGTGGCCCGTCCGTATTCCATGACGCACCTGACACCTCCCCTCCTCCAGTCTGGCACACCACCTTTCTGGTCAACTCGTGCGTAGGTTTCACCGGCGTGCGCCCCGTGGCTGACGCAGCGGCAGGCTCGCCCACTGGCACGGCCTGCAACCCTACTCGGACGAGGACACATCCAAGAGCAACCTGGTACGCCGCGCCTCATCCGCCCCATCGAACGGTGATGACGCCCCGCAGTTCCTGGCCTTCTTGACCTGCGGCGAAGGCAACCACAACTTTGTGCGTCGCTTTCCTTTTTTCTTTTTTTGCCCCCCTCACCTCCGCACGCTCACCTCCCCGCGGCACACAGCACGTCAGCGCACCACATCCTTCTTTCGTCGTCCACTGACTGACATCCCCCCGCGCGCAGCACGCCTTTCCGCACGACTACCGCTCGGGGCCGGACCGGTTCGACTGGGACCCGTCCAAGTGGGTGATCGACGCGCTGCACGCGCTCGGGCTCGTCTCGGCGCGCCGCCGGGCGAGCGACGGGGACGTCGACGCCGCGCGGCAGGCCATGCGGCACAAGACGACTCGGACCGGGCCGAACCGGAGCGACATTGACGACAGCGACAACGACGATGCGGCGGCGGCAACGGACGGGTGGCGCGGAGCGACGTGGACGGCCGCACAGACGCGCGCGCGCGCCGCGGCGGACCCGCACGGGTGTCTGCTCGTCGTGGACGGCTTCGTGGTGGACGTGGGGGGCTATCTCGGGGATCACGTACGTTTCCCGGGGGGTACTACTTTTCTCGTGGTTTCGAATTCTAAAAAAAAAAAACGGTTCGATGCAGCCGGGCGGGACGAAGGTGCTCCGGGGGTACGCCGTCAGCGCTGAGGGGTGGGAGGACGCGAGCGGGGCGTTTGGCGGGGGCGTGAACCGGCATTCGAGGGCGGCGGTACGGCGGATGCGCGGGTTGCGCGTGGCGAGGTTGCGCGCGTAGAGGAGGAAATCTGTGTGTGTGCGTGTGCGTGTGTACTTGTAGATCGACTCGATGATGTCGCTTATCGATGATATCATGTCTTGGAAATCATCATTTTTGGATCACTGCATAGTACACACTTTGAATCCTTTGATCACCGTTTGATTTTGAATAATCGGCATGGCGGCCGACCTCGACGCCCTCGTCCACCTCGAACAAACGTCCGTTTGTCCCCGTTTCCGTTCCCCCCCTCCCTCCCCATCTGACGTCCCCCCCCCTCCCCAATGCACAGCTTCTACGACGACGGATACACCGCCGGGTTCGCCCACGGCCGCATCCACGGGCTCATCGACGGCCGTGCGCTCGGCCGCCAACACGGCTTTGCGCTCTGGGAAGAGCTCGGGTTTTACCACGGCTTCGCGACGACGTGGCGCGCGCTGCTCTTCCTCCACGCCGACCAGAGTGAGCGGGCGCCGGCACCCCCGGGTCCGGGTCAGGGTCAGGGTCCGAGGAGTCGGGCGGGGGCGGGGGCGGCGGCGTTGCACCACATCGACCCCCTCCTCGCGCTCATCGAGCGGTTCCCGACCGCGAACCCGTCTCAGGACGGGGGGAATCAGGACGGAGGACTCGACATCGAGAAACTCCAGCGGCAGATTCGCTCGCGGTACAAGGCCCTCTGCGCCTCGCTCGGCGTCCGGCCCACCCTCCGCGCGGGGCTCAGTCCGGACAACGCCGCCGACGACCCGGAGGTAAAGGACGAGCCTGTGTGGACGCTCGAGCGTCCAGGAGGACTCAGTTTCTAATGCGATATACGGTAAGTTTCACGCGCACACCGTTCACACGAACCACAGCGAGTTACAGACAGGCGACAGGTAGTACAGACATGGTACAGAGAGACAGCATAGGGATTTCACATTCAAAAGCGACTAGTACGAGTGCCCACAGCACGGCGTCGACGCGTTGGTGCCGTTGGTGCCGGTCCGGCGATGGCTGTTGGTGAACGCGGGGGTGCTGTACACGTCCTTGGTTCCGGGAACGTCCATGCTCGGGTTCTTGACGAAAAAGTTGCTCGGCTTGAACAAGACGCTGAGGTGCTCCACGGGCATGCTAAACGAACAACGTCAGCGATGACATGTCAGGATGAATTATGATCGATCACACGTACACGGGCCAGTCCTCCGGGCGCGGAATGTGCGTCGTGCCTGCGATCGTGAGTCAGAGGTGCGACGGGCACGGATGCAAGCACACACGCACCGACAGTGAGGTAAAGCACGATGTCTTCATTGTCGATGCTTCCCTGGCCTTCTCGGACCCATCTGCCAACAGAATCGCTGGGCTCTTCGCGTGACTGAGGGACATACTTTCCGCTGGGCCACATCCTCCCTCCCTTGGGTCCCTCCTCGTCCTTGACCACCCAGAGGGCCTTGTGCGCAAACGAGGCACGCTTTGCGATCCACGAATCGGGTTTGGCCATCAAAGGCAGTAGACCACCCTTCATCGCGATCTGGTACGAGGACGGCTGGCCGGAAGAGTAGTGGGTCCTGTTCAGATTCGCAATCTTCCATCGCCGGTCGGCGGCCCAGTTGAAGTCCCGTGCGCCGTCTTCGGTTTGGTCCTTGAGAACACGCTCCTTGACGCGAAAGGCATTGCCCGCAAAGTTCTCCTTGGAGCCGGTCGGGGCTTCGAGAGGGAGAATGTCGGACTCGATGACGGTGTTGGAGAGTCCGTCGAGCATAGGATCCACGCGAACGGAAAAGATGTGTTGATGAACGTGGGCGTTGACGCCTGGGGCAACGACGGTGCCGTGAGGATTGGGTTCGTTGGGGCCGGCGACGTAAACTTGTAAAATGCCACTGAGACGGATCTCGAGCTCGACATTGCCATCTTGGTAAAAGTAGTAGTTCCAGATGTACTCTGTTGGGGAGGACGGTCAGAGATGGCAAGACAATGATGCGAATGATCTGACCATAGTTGGCAAGGGTGCAGACCATGCTGACGACGAGACGCCTGCTTCGGACGGTGTGAGAACGGCCGCCGGGACGGTAATCGGTGTGCTTCCAAAGCACACCGGCGTCCTCTTCATGGATGCAAATGGCATTCTTGATGACAAACGCGGTTCCCGCATGGGTGACGAAAGCACCGGGCTGTGAATGGAATAAGCGAGGGTGGGATCGGTCACAGGGGCGACGTACGAGGTAGTGAATCTTGCCGAGACAGTCACAACCGAGGGAGAGATCGTTGGCCATCGTTCCCATGCCGTATTCACCACTGCAAGGAATGAATAGAGGACACGTGTAACGCGATCGAGACGGACCTATCGAAAGCAAACTTTCTGGACTGGGGGAATTCGGGAGCACCGTAGGGTACGACCATTTCGGCAAGGCTGAGACGATAAAAGATGGGGCGAATCTCGCCATCGTCGTCGTAGGTGACGGTGGATATCGCGATGCCTTCACGGTGGCTGAAAGCTGTGGGTAGGTTGGGTTAAAAGTGGAGAGAGAAAAGGAACGGGGCGAACCGATGTGCATCTTCCACTTTTGCCACTCGAGGGTGTGACCGTTCATCTTGAAGGAGACGCCTTCGGGCTGCAGGATATGGAGTGGCTTGAGGTCCTCGCGGGGCCTGTAGGTGGGGTCTGTTTGCTCCTGGAGGTCGGGCAAAAAGTCGAACGAGGTGAGCGGGGGCGGTATCCGTTCGCGGTTGGATTTGGCAAAGGACTCGTCGGAGAGGTCGAGCGGGGCGGTGGTATCGACGGAGAGCTCGTGGCCCCGCTCACCATGCGTATATCCGGGGGGAAAGTCGATCTGAACAACCTTTTCGGCGACAGAGTCGACGACCGGAATGAAATCCTAAAGGGCAACGTCAAACAGTGGCATGAGTGGGGAGAGGAAGAATGACAAGAGGGTGGGCGTAGAGGTTCTCATGCTCGGAGAGACGGGCAAAGACGAGGGCTTGCTGGAGGCGCACGCTTTTGGGGAAGCGGTCGTCGTAGCCGATGGCCCAGCCGTCGGCAAAGATCTGGTGGGGCTCGATGCCTGGGGAGGGTGA
>JBBPMV010000679.1:0-12822 GCA_038090495.1 Heimioporus retisporus | reverse complement strand
TCCAAGTAGAATAGGCCCTTGTCCCGAATTGCCAATTCCTGCGGCCCTTGTGGTTCGGATCGAGAAAATGTCACTGTTTCGTATTGGCACCCAGGCTCGTTGCACAATACGCGCTGTCCAACCTCTCTTAGACTTGATTGCTCATAAATGACGATCAAGTCGAAGCCTGATATCGAACAGAGAAGGTCAACGCCACTCGAACGTACAGCGGACGCGAAACTTAAGCGTTCGAACCTGTCAACACCAACACCAATCAACCGCTAACGCTAGCAGCGGCGGCGCTGTTCCCTTTTATGTAGTTCGAGGATTTCTCTGGAGCAGGAAGCTCAACATAGAGTCAGTAAAACGGCAATTTCTTCCATGACCCAGCAAGTAAAACAAGCGAGAAATTACGAAGGCAAACAGTCGCTAGTCCTGATCAAGACTCGAACGCGCCACGCCACACCGCGCGTTCATATCATCATTGATCCCAATGTTTTCGGCTGTTTGACCCCGAATATTGAGCTATACACTAATAACGCCTGAGCCCACCGGTTAGGTGCAAGGTAGGGAACGTTGTTATTTCATGCTGAAGGTACCGTTCGGCGAACGCTCCAAAAACAATCCAAAGAGGGGTAGAAAGGTGTATACCATCCAGCACGTGGGACACCGACGCGCAACATGACCCGCTATGGTCAGAATGTATGTCGACTCCAGGTGCCACCAAATTTGTGCACGCTAACCCTAACCATACTCGTACATTGTAGGCCCTCTGGAAAGACCTAATATATAAGCTGGACGAGTGTGATATAGATGAGTGGGACTGATACATCCCTACAGACCTCGGAACGAGAGCAGTACAATGTATTGACCTGGTGTATCGATCGCACCACGCAACGGGTAGACTCTAGACCTAGCCTAAAGGTTAGACAAAAGGCAAAAATACAATTTGAGATATCAATGTGCGTGATGGCGAAGTCCGAAGATCGGCTGAAACATCGGTTAATTATGGGTAAAGTCATGAAGGTAGCAAATATTTGAGTTACTCGCCCCGGTTTCACAACAGAATCATCCTCGAAATATTCACTCAGGTGAAATTTTGGTTGCAGCGTTTTCCTCAGGTGGATATAAGGGCGGGTATTCCGAATACTTGTCGCCTCGATTAGTGTATCATAGGTCTTCATATGATGAAGGGGAATCAGCGCTTTATTCCAGGCTATGGCCCAATGGTTGAAGGACTCACCGCCATCATGGAATTCTCAAGGGAAAAAGCTGCATCAGAATCCGAGAAACAGGGGCCGGTCTGTGTGATATACGCCATTCAGATAATGAAATGGATTCCTTACATCGACTCGCGACTGTCATAAAGATCCTTGACCATGTCAGTACTTTCGACCGGATCAGACTGACATTCTTATTCCATCATGAAATACAAGCAACCAGAACGAATCTTCTATCTAAGCCTAGAGCGATATTGGTCGGAAATTGTATCAAAAATTTAATTCCAGCTCGAACTGTAAAGCAAAACCGATAAGGTCATGATGAACATGGTCAAACAAGACGTACCTGAGAAACGGCCTCTTCAATTTTCCTCGTCAACAAGTCTGAAAAGCCGCGCATGCCTTCGGTAACCTTTGAGGAGCAAGCTGGACAGTTCAGTGCTCTAACTGCCTGTACCGTCTTCTCCGCAAAAGTCTGCACAGTTCCTTTTGACGGTTTGTCTCGCAGCGCTGTAAACATTTCCTCCATAAAGGTTTCCCACCATTGAAGTGAGCGGAAACCAAACAATGCATACTTAGCCATGCTTGGTCTGGAACACTCGCAATCCTGGTATTCCTCATAATAATCACTGTAGTGTTTTCCGGACAACCAGGAGCAGGCCTCCGAGCTCCCATAGTGAGACGTGATCCACGATAAGTCGTTCTTCAGCGCATATACAGCATCTCCACACCGGTGGTGGTAGGTAAGCAGAGAAAGAAGATCGCTTGCATTGATCAAGTCAATCTCCTGAAACCATGACGGGATGAGTGGCTGCGTCAGCGTGCATTTCGCAGCGAGTAGAGTCTCCTCCCGCAACTGTCCTCGATGCGCGATGGCGAAGCAGCGCAGAGGCTCCGCATCCAGGATCTTTGGGTTCGCGATCGCCTGGCGAGCCTTCCGCTCGATTGCATCGAGAGAGTACTTCTTGGCTGCGTCGAGGACGTCCATTGCGTCCTTCAGTGTCTCGAGGCTGGGGTCGTCTGCCAGGGTGGATGGGTAGCAAAAGCGGAGGAGCGCATCGAGGGTCTTGCTGTCTTCCGAGAGGGTGATGACAGCAAGTCCGTCCTTGATCTCCTGGTCCTCGCTCACTTCGGCAGGTTGGGGGATATCGAAGAGGGTCTCGAAAACGGGGGACGCGAGGGAGAGGAAGAGCTTAAAGACGCGGAAGTCGATGTTATCTGATGAACGCAGGATAACGTCCGCCTTGGCATGGTCGAAGGGCGCGGCAGCATAAGCGGACTCGGAGTCATCAAACATCGTCGTGAGTACCTGTCGGTTGGTTTGTTATGAGACGCTGGCCAGGCAGAACCGCTAGATAACTCACCGAAGGATATATGCGGAGTGAGTTGGGGGAAATGGCTGTCAGAACCCCCTCGGTTAAATAGAAAAAAACTACGGCGCACGGACCCACAGCCCGCGCTTTTTTCGTGCGACAGATCAAGTCTGGAGCGGCTCGTGTTGTCAACACATCAAAAACGAGGAAGGGTCCTACACCCGATAAAGAATTGGGGAGAGGAACAGGGGAGCCTGGACAAGTTCTATCAGCTAGGTCCGGCGCAACAGATCCATGAATGATAGAATGCGGAATTTCGACCGCTTGTTTCGTAAATGCCGCAAATTCGGAGGTTAGGGCTGCGTCATGACGGCGACGAAAGTGACAAGGATCGAGGAGATGCGTACTATACAACAGCCGAGATAATGAAAACCTTTATTGGTAACTGTGGGTCACCTGCAACACACGCAGGTAGGCAAGCGTAGTTAAAACGAGAGCGAGAGTCCTAGTACTTCCGAGTTGTTCGTAAGCCGAGCGTATCGAAGGGAAGTTTACAAAGAAAACAAAAGGGAATAGCTTGTTGGGCAACGATAACTCACTCGAGATTGAGACGACTGACGGGATTTATAGTGCCCTGTGATCAGCAGTTCCTAGGAAGCGAGTCATAGCTCAATCTAGACAGTCAATACATGGACGTGCGCTCTCGCCGACCGTTTCCGCGAAGGCGGGTGCTCATCAGAACGATGAACAACGATTCATACTTCAAGTTGTACCCTCGATTATTACGTCGAATACCAACGCTGACAAGATTTGGCTTTGAGTGGTTGTGGTGTGAAGGTGAACGAGCACTCTGACGCGCTCACGTGCGTGGCTTTATGGCAAGACGCGACGCGAACCTTCGCTTTGCCACCACAAGACACGCACGAAATTTCGTGCCAGACGAGCTCCCATTCACCTTGATATCGTCCCCACCACAGATATTCTCGTCTTCGAATGCGGTAGCTTCGTGAATCGGTTTGAGGTCATCTTTCGTGGTGGCTGATGAGTCGCGTCTGCTTTGTTCGCCAGGACACAGGTTCTGTGAACCTTGCCTAGAGGTGCACTTTCGTTGCAACGTACGGGGGAATCAGCTGCCCCGCGAAGGCCCGTCAAATGCAGAGAGACGTTTTCATTGTTCCTGTCTCCTGCGCAGCAAGTTGGGTCGACCCAAAGTGGTCACTCCGCGCAGGACGCTTCTCATGTGCGATTAACGAATGAACTCGAGGAAGTGAAGGCTGCCCATGCAAATTGCATAGGACCGCGACGGTTCATACAGGAGGCGGAGCGCTCCGTGATCGAGCCGGGTCGAGCGGTGCCGAGCCTCCTAGTGTAAGCCTGGCATCACCAAGCACACACCACCAACTGTTGGTTCCTGCATGTACAGTAGCTATGTACTACTACACGAAGTACCTTCACTACTCAAAATGACCCATTACTACCATGTGAAATCACAGTTTCCTGATACGATCTCCTATCCAGCAATGCCTCACAGTTCATGCTGTTTATTGGCATAGCACTCGTAAGCAGTGAGGTTCGTCACCGAGGCAACACCCTAACGTGCGCGTCAATCATACTTGCGATTCTACGCTAAGAAAAGAACTTTCACCTTGTATGTAGTAAAGACTGCATCTCGTGAGCGCACACCTCTGGCCAGGGAGGACGAGACGTACAGTTTCGAGGGTCATATTTTTGCTTGATCGACGACAGCATTGCGTACTTGTACCCAAAGAATGCTATGCATCGACCGTGAGCGACCGGGGGCAGCGAGACGCAAGGTACATACATTCCTGCCAGTTGGGCTCGAACGGGTCCCCTTCATTCTGGTAGCTGCTCTGAATGCCGAGCGCCGTCAACGGGGCGACGGCGTCATGTATCGCAGATGTGATCGCCACGTTCTCCGCTGCGTCCAACCCGATTGTCCAACTCCTACCACGGGCGATGAGCACAGATGTTCCTCCACCGATGGAGTAGAGACGGAAGAAAAACGAAGACGAACACACCCCGCATACAACACGTTCCACGCCGCTGCATACAACCCCGGATTCGCTCCCGTGGTATTCACCCTATCTGCCGCCAAAGTCCGCGCGGGCATGTCCCCGAGGATCACTAGCATTGCTGATGCGTCCGATTGAACGTTCTTAAACGGGGCTTTGAGAATCTCGAGCCCGTGCCAAAGTGCCTCGGCGATGGCGGTGATCGAGGTCACGTTCTCTAGAGACGACTGCGGTACGAGTCGGGATGAGGCTTGGTTCGCAGCGCCATAGGGGTTGGACTGATCGGCGAGCGAACCGAGTTCCTCGATGATAGCCGCAGTGAAGGAGGGGAACATGACTGGGGAGGTGACGTTCGAAGTGACCACGTAGGTAGGGGAGAGGCTGCTCAGTGCATCGTAAAAAGGGTAGAGATCAGACACGGAGCCGGTGGTCGTCGGCCAATAGAGTGACTGAGGGCCAGTGAGTTGGTGGAGGGGAAGGGAACGAGAAAAACGTACGACTGCGTATCCCGTTGGGGTGATGGCCAGAGTGCTAGCGATACCTTTACTAAGCCAGGCATTTTGGTATGTCGCCACCAGAGTAAGAAATTCAATACCGAGTGCAGTCGCATTTTGAGAGGCATTGGGTTGGATGATGAGGACGGAACCACCGATCGCAACCTGAGGGTACACCTGGATGGTGACGGACACTACGATGATCGGCATGTACAAATGTTGAAGTGATGAGCAGAAATGTGCCTACTGATGATACCCCAACTACCCGCCCCGCCCCCACGGACAGCCCAAAATAAGTCTGAATTCTGCGCTTCATTTACTACCCTGATCTGTCCATCAGCAGTAACAATCTGCCAGTCGCATTGTTTGATTGCATGGAATATGTAGCATGAACGAGATTACCTCAAACTCGAGAGCACTGTCCACCTATATTCAGAAGCTCAGCTGAAATTAATAGGACACAGCCATGGATTCTTACAGCCAGTCCATACGCAGGCGCTAATCTATTCCACAGGAATAATGAGGAAATTGCATCACACGAAACCGAAAGATCTTGCTTACATGCTATGTCCACCTCCCTGCATGTATCCCCCCGCTATGCCCATAAGCAAATGAAAAATCGGACAACATCTTGGTCCACTCACCTGCTCCGATGGTTCGACAAGAGCCAATGACAGGTGTGAAGTTTTGCGCCACGGCAAGATCAATGACTACATCAAGCTATTTAGATACTGCAGTTATGATCCGACAAGGCACTTACTGTTATAATTTTGCACACCCGCGCCCATAGTCACAGCAGGAACGGGGCGCTTATCCGACCCCTGAGGCACAAACTTAGGTACGTAACTCAAAGAGTCCAACTGGTGAGTGTCGACCTGAAGCGTCCACGGCGCAGCAGAACGGCCCAGATAGTCGTGACCTTGCGCAGGCGCATGATCAAGACCGATATTCGTTGAGCGGAAGAGAAAGGCGGCACACCAGTATTCTTCACGGTGAGCTTCACGTTATGGGTGGTCGCCCATCGAACAATCGTGCTCGCGTCTTGCGCGTCTCGAATTGAGATGCTGAGTGGCGGTGTGGTCCCTTGATTGCATGTTGTGTCGATAACAGGCTGTGGGTCGGAATAGTTCAGCGCACATCCCTGGCTGATCGAACCACACGATTCCCAATTAGGCCACAAAAGTGCTGCTGGGATCGCTTCACGCTGACATATCTGAATCAGTACGCGTGATGTGGAATAGGTGGTAGAACATGCCTGAGTGTCGTTCGCGTAGCCTGCGAGTACCGATTGACATTGGTCTGCATCGTAGAGGGAGTCGGAAGTGTAGCACACAGCTGCCCAAGGCCTCAGGGTTTGAAGGCGTCCACCGACCGAATTGTTCAACGAAGCCCAGTCGGAGAAGCTCGGCCAAGTGTTGCTGGAAGGCGACGCAAATGTCGGATTCGCGTACGGCTGTATTATTGACATGCCTATTCAAGGTCAAAGAAACGGATTGTGTGCTGTTTATGTCGTCTTCCGCTGGCAAGGCGGCATATATGTGCCCCTGGATCCACATGGGCTATTTCATTGATACGTCGGAAGTTCGAGAACGGAAGAACATTAATGCGAGGTGAGCGCGAAAGTGAAACGCAACAGGCCGTTGCCTTGTCCCCTTTTACGTATTTTATTAGTTTTATTTCGTACACTCGCTAGCCTTTGCACGACACTCGCTTACCGCCTTCCTCCTCGAGGTGTAGTTTTTTTTTCTGGGTTTTTTCTGGCGAGAGTCGTAGATCAAATGGTTGGGACGTTCTACCCTGCAGGACACTTACCGAGAACCTCGTCTACCGCCACCAGGACACTGTTTGTCATGGGACCGTCAACTGATATCGACGAGCACGGGACCATTGCGAGCATCCCCACACTTCTAGCTAAGCTCTTCCCGCGGGTTCTATTTCATTGCAACGCTCAAGACATTATCCAATGACACACGGCAGGTCATGCACTGTAACTTACATGCCAGACCAACTCATTGCATATTGCCTCACAGGTTTCAAAGGAATTCTATGCCATAACGCGTGATTGCGACCTCAGGAAAACATTATACATGCGTCCTCTTTCCCTTGCGCGCCTGGTCCATTTCTGGATTGACTCCGCATTTTCCTTGAGCAGTCGAGGCTTACAGTTGTGGTCTACCTGGCTTCAGCGAGCATGGTCAACCTTACCCGAGCGCATGGTGTCATCGTCCTGCCGGTGTCGATCTTCATCGATGAAGATTGACACAGGAAGGACGGATACGCCTACAAATCTCATCTCTGGACGGTGGCTTGTCATGTGTGAATCTGGACGACGTTTCGTGCTATGCGACGCCGATCCCACTGCCGAAGTGCCATGTTTTAGGAGCCAAAAAAACCAGGCCCACATAGCCGGGACGTGGGATCAGTGGCGTCCGCTTCGGGGCTGTACTTCGTATACGCGTTATTCAGGCTATTCGACAGTGTCTCTGGCTGGTAAGTGTAACTCCAGTGAGGTTGCCTTGCCGCTGAGAAACCTCATTCCACAGGAAACTGCTGAATTTTCAGCCGAGCAACGACACTGGCAAGGCAAGCCCACAGAACTGGTTGTCTTCGACCCCCCTGGGGCTGGCAACCGTCTGCGTCAGCTGCGACTAGACATGGAAAATTTCCGACTCATCTTCATCCCGATCGCTGTGGTGTGGGAGCAGTCGGCTCTCGTGGCGATCGCCATCTAACCTGTCTCTATCGGTGCCATGTCTCCGGAACAAAGCCCCGCAGTCTTAGTAATGCGACGTGGCTCTTCCTCTCTACCGGCGTTGGTGGTGCATTCATCGAAAGATGGTCATACGGTGCCGCATCTGCACCTACCTACCTTGCCCGAAGCCTCCCCTTTGCCATGTCGGCGCCGTTCTCATCGCCAACGGGACATACCTACCTCCGGCTGATCCAAGTCCGCAACCTCATCGCCTTTACGGTTACGATTGAAAGCCAGCCTGCCACGTTTACGAAACGGTTTGCGAAGGGCATGCAAGTGACAATGAGTATGATGCAGTTCGTGATGCTCTTGACCGGAGAACAAGTGTCTCGGTGGTATTTCTGAAGCCGAAAAGGAGGATTTCATGTTAGACGAGGTATCCTTTGCATACCCGACACAGCCGGAGTCCGTTCACGTCAAAAGGGTCGAGTGTGTCTGGGTTGCCAGCCTATGGTAGCGGTGCCCTTACAGCGGATGTCGTGGAAACAGTCTTGGCGAGGGATGGGCGCTGCGATCGATGGACACGCGGTACTTGTGGGTGCATGTCGTGGTGGTGATCTACGACAGGTGTAAGGCCGCATATCACTATCCGCATCATGCTGTATCAACGAGAAGGGCTCTGCGACAGCCCGTCTAGCATACCATGACGACTGGGTTCTGAAGATTCTGATCACGGCATTGCTGTCGGTCATAACCAGGGGCTAGAGGATCTCTGAATCCCTTCTGAATCATTTAAACACGTCTTTTCTCCTTTCGTATGCATCCCTCATGCAGTGTGCCTAGAACTCGTTCTTTTTTTTGGCATAGCACTAGTAAGCAGCATGGTCCGTCACTGAGGCGACGCCCCAGCGCGCGTATCAGTAAACGCAACTCATGATGTGAAAAAGGATCGTTTACTTTGTATGTGCTAAAGACGGTATCTCGTGAGTGCATAGCGTTGTGTTACTTGGTTATCACTTCCTGGATTCCAGCTGTTTGGCGGAGTGTCTGCTTGTCAACGAGGAAAAATATCAAACGAAGGAGAGTATCGTATGAGAATACTATCCAAACGACCCACCTTTACCTTTCTCCGCTAAGCCGCACGGTGACGCACTCGACTCGCTCCGCCCTGCACTCTCGTCCGCGCTCTCACTCCCACCGCCAAAGGTGTACATGCTTGAAAAGGTTGGGCATGGAGTTAGAAGTGGTTGACGGGGAGGAAGATGTGTGTATAAAGAAATATTGAATTGGGCGGGAATGGCAAGTGCGGGGAAGCACTCGTATAGTGCGTTTGGATTGGCATGGGCTTGTGACTCTCGAAACGGTGATCGAGGGTATGAAGTAGGAACATCGGCGAGGTGATAAAAACGTTGGGTAAATATTGATTGCGCAGGGGTCCCGCCAGTAAAGGCAGCGACGAGAGGGCGACGGAGAAAGCATTGTCATCGACCGCGGAAAAGAGACAAAAGATGGAAGGCTGGTCCAAAGGAGCCGCTCACAAAGCCAAATACGTTTAACCCACCAACCTGCTGCGAAATTGAAGCGCGAGCTCTGAGTGTCCCACTCTTCTCCACCTCGACATTCACCGACGCCCGTTGCGATATCCGCCTTAGGACCTCGGGCGTGCACGGACGTATCCCTTCCGACGGCTCCCCGAGGTCGAGGGAGACATGACCTTAGAGAGTCCCGCGAAGTGGACCGGAATCGGTGCAGAAACGGACGGATGGATTTTGGGTGCGGAGATATGACGCACCAATCGTGTGGAATCCATATATACACGTTGAGTTGACGAACGACGACGTAATCATTGACATGCTATGGAATGTGTTCATTCGCATGTCGAACCCGGACACATCGGGGTAGTGCCGCCAAAGCCCAGATAGTGCAACGACAGACGTCAACCTGATCATTGGACTATTGGGTGGCATGCCAAGGGTATGTTTGCAGTGCCCACCGACGGGAGCATGTGGGCGATTCGAAAGCAGGTGTACACTCGTGGTGGTGGAGGTACCAAAGTGATATATGCCGTCATGTGTGCTCACTGGTGCGGCCTCGGATTTCTGGTTCATTTAACCAAGAGCGGGGACCTTGCGAGCTCTGCATTGCTCAAAATACCGCCGGAGCACACCGGGTGGTGCCACAAACCCCAAAGCGGCTGAGAGAGGAACATTGCTTGATCTTCCAAGATTAAATTTGGTCCTGGTTCAGAAAATTCAGTTTGACAAGGTACTATCAGCTTATACGAAACGAGGCACCACGCTGGATGGCAGAGTTTGTAGGAGAGTTGGAGCCTCGGGAACCGGGATCTACAACAGCAAAGGTGTAAAAATACAACGCTTAGGCACAAATGACGAATGATGACACATGACCGCGGGGTTGTCCCTTATGGGGTGCCACTGCATAATTACTCATGCCGGTGGGATTGCATTATCTACCGCGCTCTTTTTCTGCCTTTTTATAGACCAGCATGTCCCTTATGCGCTATTTCTCCCTTGTCATTTTTGGGGACAGGTTACTTTTCACGACAAATTTTTAGAGCTGAGTCCATTAATCTCGGAGCAATTGTGACCATTACTCATGCGGCAATAACGAACCCTTTGTTCAACGGACTTGCATCCACTCGTCGCCATATAGTGTTGTGATGCGAAATGGATGGGAGCCTTCAAGATGTAACTAATCCCTCGAAAGTGAGTGGCTCAAGTTCAACTCTCACCGAACCCCCGAAATGGTAAATTATCCCCGAAACCGCCAGAATGACAGTGAGAATTCATGAGAAGCGGCCCTGTGTCATGCATGATAACACGCCAAATATATATCTATGAGTATTTTGAATCGGAACTTCACGGTCCCGCCTAGCACTATCTCCAAGACTAGGAGTGTGATCACTCCCCGCCCCCACTGGGACGCGTATCCATCTCGAAGCTTGTCGGGCATACGTCGCGAATATGAGTTCGGCTGGGTCCGGGACTGCGGCTACCCTAACAAGTATTCAGCAGAATGACTATATGACCCGTATGTTCTCTCTTGTGGGTAGTTGAACGGTCCCATAGACAGTTGCAGTTGCTATTCTCACCGCGTATGGATACGACTATGGTAAGAAACGCATTCTGACGGTGTATCATGATAATGAACCTGTGCCAACGTCTGGACTAGTCTTAACCATTTCGGATGAAGTACTTTTCCCTGTTTCTGGAGTTGCACACGACGACTGACAACCCTTGCAGATTGAATACATTTGGGTCGTGTTCAGCCTTTCTACGGGGGTGATGCAGTTCTAATGAGGCTGGCTACAGAGCAAACCTTGGTCCTGGGTGTCCACTTTGTTTGTTCTCGTGCGTGTCTCTGGTTCCGCCTTGAAAATGGCTCACTCCTTGCAGGTTCGTTACTTTGGTCTTTTGACCTTCATGTGCGTCCACGCCCGTCGTCATACCTGTTAAATATCAACTGTATATCGGTTTACCAGAGCCCCAGCACTCTGTAGGTTGAAGGCTGTAGAACCGTTGTAAACTGAGCTGACCAAGTTCATTGACAGTGGGGAGCACTTTTCTACCTGGTCCGTTAGAGGTCAGTTTGCTACGCTTCAAAATTGCAAGCAGACTCTTCACAGCCATTCATAGGTGTACGTATTCATTTTTACGTCTGTCTGAACGTCAAGTTCAAAGTCACGCGGCGTTGGTTCCACAGTTGTAAGTATGTTTGCACGATCACCAATGTCGTCCCTCATACATGTCTTCCAGGCAGAATACTCTTTATCGTCCACGCATGGGCGTATCCTATCTTTCTTGGTGCATCAGATTGTACGCTTCTGTCAAGTTGACCTTGAGTGTGGTGTCATCTGATGTAGTATAAGTGGTCATGATTCTCCGGGTGTGGGCGGTATATAATCGATCAAAGGCGATTATCGGCACCCTCCTTACCTTGTATCTCCTGGCAATAATTCCCTCCTTTGCGGTTTCCATTGTCTACTGCTATCCTGAGAACCTTGGTGGTACGTAAATTGCGTCTTGCATCGTACAGGCATTCCATTGACTTATTTGACAATTTATTCACCACTGTAAAGAGGCCATGGTTCACGTTCACGTGCTAAAAATTTCACTCTGTATGGTGTCTGGCGCGGGTAAAATTCCGATTTTGAGCACCGCTGTCACCGTCCTCCAAGTCCTACTCGTCGCCGTGATGTGCGGATTGATTGTCGTCCAATTTCTGGTGCAGTCGCTTCAAATGTACAAGGCAACGGGGAGATGGAAGCTCAACCGCTACATGAATCTGCTCGTGAGAGAAGGCATCATTTATTTCGTTATGTGAGCCCGCTGCATGCACGATCGCCCTCGAGCTGACTATGGTATAGCATTCTGGTGCTTAACATCGCCATGCTCCTCGTTGGACTTGGAGATTCGTTCTCGCCAGCGGGGGAACTGACGCTTGCAGTTCTGGAATATATTCCTGTATGCATGGTCACCCCCCGATTCATACTGAGCGTGCGACGACTGCATGCGCGCGACCTTCAAGAGCGACGCATCACGGGGGTCGATACCGGGTTTGGATTGTCCGCACTGGCTCTCGATGGCACGAGCAGGATGTCGTCGACGTTCGTCAATAGTGGGGGCGAAGATGAGGGGGAGGTTGAAGAGATTATTCTGGTGGAGGGGCCCAGAGTAGAGCATAATACGAGTGGTGTATGATGGACGCTTTTTGTCGCAACATCTTTATGGATACCCATGAGCTAGGTTCTTGGGGGGTGAACCATGCTATGCATGGATGTCAGGCACTATCACCAGGCCAACATAGGCCTATTAGCCGCCCGGCCCGGCCCGGGTGCCGGTGGTGATGGCGAAGGCGTGGTAGACACTGCCAGCGGTTCAGCCACGCACGGGTTGAATTCGACCGAGTCCCCACATCGCCTTCGTCCTCGCTCTCTTGCTTTTCGTCGCGCATGATTACAAGCCAATTGACTGACATTCAGACCTTTTCACAATGGGCCATCCTCTGCTTGCCTACGCGGTCGCTGCGATCGCCGTCCTGCTACCCACCGTGAGTCAACCAGTACCGACG
>JBBPMV010000678.1:0-12844 GCA_038090495.1 Heimioporus retisporus | reverse complement strand
TTGTCATCACTGTCATTGTCATTGTTGTTATTGTCCCTGCCACTGCCTCTTTCCTCCACTACCTCTGTCATCACTGTCATCTTTGTTGTCAGCCCTGCTTGCTCCTTTCCTCCACTGCTTCTGTCATCACTCTCAATGCTTGCTGTGGCTCCTGTATAGCTATCCTGGTCACTATCTCAGCCATCACCAACAATTGCCATGAGTTCTTGCCAACTGTTCATATCTTCCCTTTCATTTCCAGCCACTGCCATTGTCCCTAATGCTTGCTTAGGCCTTGCTATAGACCAGCTGCCATCCATAACATTTCTGCTGGTTCTTATTTCAACACCACCACCTATTGACTTCCCTTGTAGCTGCATACACCAGGTAATATAAAAACTTTGCCTCAAACTCTTGACACACTTTTCTACATATTTCTACCATCCTGGCTTTCTGACATGGAGTGTCTTGTCAGGTCCACATGCACATGGGGTCTGGTCTTCTAGGTGTTCCAAATACCTGCAAGACACTAGCACTGATGACCCTTCACGGAGCATGGGAAGAGTTGGAAGAATGTCTCCAATTGAACATTGCTGGTCAGTTCTTGAGCACTGTTTTCTTGTGCCACTTACCCACTGCTTAGGTTGCTACAGGTCTGGATCCAGAATTGTGTCAATTGCTTGCAGCTATGAGGAATGAGAAGTTCACTCAGGAAGAATCTGAATTCCAGTAGATCAATGATGAACAAGATTGGGTGCTTGATACATTGTCAGATTCAACCCAAAAAAATGACTCATTCATGTTGGTGATCAATGATATTGTAGGCAAGCAATATGTTTCATTTTCTTATATGCCTACACTGAGTAATGTTTTTGAAGGTGGTGCACTAACAGGAACAACCATACATGGCACCATCAACAGGCTTGTCTTCAAAAAAATTGGGGTCATATCATTAATGGATGGAATGACAGATGCATACATATATCCAGTGGAAATACCCTTCTATCCCAGTCAATGATGAAGCCTCCACAACTTCCACATCTGAATATGATTTCACACTCAATGTCATCAACATCTTTAGGATTTTTGCAGCCACATGCCACCATGAAATGATCCTGTGGATTGTAGACATGGTTCATAGTGGTGGATTGTATGTGTAACACTGATTGGATTTGTAGTATTTTTACCTATTCACTTGAATCCAGATTTAAGTGTCTGCTTTCTGTTGTTGACCATGTACTTGACATGTGTGGTCCTCAGGTCCTGATTGGTTATGACATTGGTGGCAAGCTGACAGCTACTGTGGCAAATTCTTTCATGGCCAACAAGTTGCAACAGTCTGGTAGTAGCCTAGATATGTGTCAATGCTTTCCATGGTTATACACACAATTATGCATGTCAAGACAAGAACCATGTGGCTATAATTAAAGGAGAAGGGCTTGAGGACCTTTCTACTATAGAGCATATCTTCAGTGCATCCAACCAACTAGAACCTGCAATACACTATACCACCACCTACAATTGTCATGTCTTTATTGATATGTTTTTCCAGCAATGGCATGAAGACAAGTACCTTAATCTTGACAGGATACTATATGATAACTACAAACAGGCTCAGCAAATACTTTTGGAAGATGCCATCGCCTACATACTGTAGAAGCCAAGCACTCACTCTGAATCACCAATATTGATATCAAAACATGACATCAAGATTAGTGATCATATATTGCAATGCTTGGTGAAGAGAGGGAATGAGATGTGCATGCAATTGCATATGTTGAGACCCCACAGAAGCTTAGGCAAGCATGGTGAGTGCTATTGTATTGTTCATTATTTTGTTTGTTCATTTTTTTCAGAAGGGGATTGATCAGCTGGGTAGTAGTGTCCAGAAAGAAACTGCATATTAGTGTTTCTGAACACTGTCCCTCAGAACTATAGCTTCATCCCTCCATCCAATACTCCTGCTCTCAGATTCAACTACACTATCCAGCTTTCACAAATCCATAAACTGAAACTGCTTGTAGGCAAGCTATTGACTGAGTCAACATTCTATCTGCAGATGCCTCCACCATGAAACTGAAGATGGGCATTGCAAGACACTGGGAACTGGCTGACTCAGAATACAAGGAGTCTGTCAAATATACACAAAACAGGAATTACCACCACATGCTTGAGAATTTACACTACCTTACCATCCTTCAGCTCATGGAATTACATAAACTAAACCTTGGGCAAGCTGGTGCATATATGATTTAATCACATTTTCTTTATCATTGACATTCATAGAGGCTATTACATATGCACACCCACTGCCAAATTATTACAGGCATGTTGCAAGGCTATTCAAAATGTGCTTAAAGTGTACAACACAGCAGCAGTGGCTCTCAATCCACCTGCTGCCATTCTGGAGTGGTTGCGAGTGTTGCATTACAATTTCCTTGAGGAGTTTCTCCTCCAGAAGGAAACCTACCAGGACATTCATGCAAAACCATGGGCACAATCTGCCATCCATGAAGTGATGCATTTAGCCTACCACATTAATCATGCAAAGGAGGAGATTGAACAGTGCCACATTGAACTTTGTCAACTTCATACATCAATTGGTAACAAGGGAATATCACTGCACAAAATTGTGCAACAACTAACAGTTAGTGGAAATGTGTTGCAGGGAGTGGTGGGAGCATTTGTCACACAATGTCTCCACATCAATGACCAAGTACTAGGGCATGTCAACTCAGCTTCATGATGGATGATTTCACAGGAGACAAGTTGATTGGAAAGAGGAAAGGTAGTGTAGACCCTTCTGATGTCTATTTTACATACATGGTATGTTTATGCTATCCATATCACTGGTACTATTAATGTATCATTACCTCAGGCTGGATGTGTTCAAGCAAGTCAATGGGCTAGTCTTTTGCAATTTCATCAAATTGTTGATGTTCTCTGATGCTCTGATGTACCAGATCACACATGGCACCATGACAAATGCACCATTGGACCAGCCACTCAGTTTAGAACACCTGTCACTGGAGACATGAATAATCAGCCACAGCTCATTTGCTGATTTCTATGGTTAGCCCTCCTGTACCATTGCATCCAAGTCCAATAAACATAGAGAACTGTACCCTGTGCTGTCAACAGCCACTTTCTTGTCCAATGCTCTTATTCTGCCTCATGAGTATCTGTCAAATGTTGTCCAATATGTTTGGATGCTTTCTGGCATAGTTGGCATTTCTCCAAATGGTAGTATTGAACCAGCAGCTAATTTCCCCCCCTCTGGTGTTCTAGGCACTTATGCTGAGTGATATCTCAGTGCACATGGCTATTGGGCAATTGCCTGGTGGCAAGTCTATTTTGCAGCTACAAAATCCAATTCCATCAAACAATTCAAAAATCATATCTGCTGAAGAGGTATGGCTGAGGCAGAAGTAGAGTTTATTTACAAGCTAATCAGTTGGAGTGATGTCAGGAGTCAAAGGCAAGGCCACTAATTCTAATTGTCACCAGAACTACATTGTATTTGCCAACCCTGTTTTCCTTTACTTATATGTTGTGTCCTCAATGCATTGAGTCTTTACTCACTGAATGCTGTTCCAAACTGCCACTGCAGCCCACTATCTCAAGGTAACAAAGGCAAGCCAATGCACTCTATGGAGGATATGTCAGGGTCACACCACTACCATAAAGACTGCTACTGAAAAACAACTAGAACTGTAGTGCCAAATGGAATAGAAGAAAAATTATAGCCAGGCATTGTCAGATGCACAACATGTTATTATGGAAGAGGCTTGCAAGCTTCAGGAACAATTTGGTGATCACTTTGTCAAGTATACCATCAAGCCATCATCCAAACCCTCTGTGTAAAGCAAGGCAAACAACAGCACAATCACTGGAGTGCTTACTTGCACAATGAGCTGTGGAAGTGAAATGAGGGTGAATGTTCATTTAGTTGCTAGTAATAGTTTGCTTAGTCATTTGACCATTCCTCAGCAATCCCAGAAGGACAAAGACTTCACAGCAAGAGTGAGTTGGCAAACAAAATTGCACTCAATTAGAGGTGCATGTTGTAGGAGGAAAAAAAAAAGGCAACTGTCACAGCTATGAAGGAGCTACAATACCACCATGATAACAAATCTGTCACAGCCAATAATATCCCCATATGCACATTTCATAATGTTTGTGTGACACTCAACACCACCTCTGACCATGTATGTCATATTTTTCATTGATTGTAACCAATTTCTAACATCCCTTACCCAATGCTCTTACTTTAATAAAGTGCTCTAGAACATGCAACATGTTCATCACACACCTTTATCTCTCTTATCTTTACTTCTCTTTCTTTTCAACCTTTCTTTGCTTAGTTATGGTTCTTTTGATCATTGCTACCTGATTTTGGAGCACAGGTCACAATGTCATAATTCACATGCCACTTGACCTTGTTGATTTGTAATGATAGAATTGCTTGCTTGAAAAGGAATTGAGGCTCCACCACAATGATAGTATAAGCACAGTTGGCAAATGAAAATGTCCTTAGCTTTATACCACCACCATCTTGATGTTGTTATGCTGCTCCCATTGCCCATAACTCCTGGTATCCCCAACAATGGGCAATATTTAAATGATAAGTCTATTTTGTTTGCTCACTATCTAGACTGATGGTGATATGTTGTTCTAGCTGCCCTGGACTTGGCTACATTGCTGGTGTTTCTCAACTGTATTATGGACCATGGTGGGTTGTCCCTTGGATCATGCTTCCATTAATAGCTAATGATGTTGCAGTTTCTAGGCTAATGGTCATTGACATTCAGCAATTCATTGATTCTGGTTGACAAGGTATATTTGCTTTGACTTGAATACCATCTCATTAACAAATCCAGTTCAAATTTGTTTTCTTGCCACTTGTGCTACTTGGCTATGAATTCTTCAATGGCAATGTATTCCACTTTCCCCTCTTGTACTGTCCATTTTGTATTGTGATGTAGAAAATTGTTATTTGTCAAAATAACAGTGGAAAATTTTATTGAAAGGCATGTGTATGGCTTGAAATTTCATGACAATAGAACTGTGCAACATTAGAATGCATTATCATTGCTAAGTCATTAAATAAATATCCCATATTCTAATCAGGTAATGATAAAATTTGCTGTTCTTGAAAATGGGCTTATAATGAGTGAAGTTAGCATTATGATGATGTGATAAGGAAAAGTGGGTTTCATTGACATGTCTAAAAATGGACATGTCAAAATCCATGCATTAAAAGTTGTTACACTGTATTGTTATGAGGTATGGAAATTTGTGACATAACTACCTGTTGCATGGCTTGTTTTTAGTAGGTTTGAGAGTTTTGAGTTGAAGAGTGTTAGAAGTGAAAGTGAACAAGTTTGTTGAGTGGCCACTTGGTAGTTACACTGACTTCCAAAACTGTTACAATGTTTGGCTGTTTCACAGTGTATGAAGTGTACTGCAACCACCTATGGGAATGGTGTTTAGTGTTGGTGGGACAAATAGTGGTACACACTTCTGGCTACCTACTGGCCCCTGGGACATGTGATTCCATCTGTTACGATCCGCCCCTATTCTTTTCTTTATTGTCACTGTTGCTCACCATCGTCGGCCTTACCCGATGCTTCCACTTCGATAGAGTGCTCTAGAACATACAACGTGTTCGTTGCACGCCTTTATCTTTGTTATCTTTACTTCTCCTTCTTTTCGAACTTTCTTTGCTTAGTCATGGTTGTTCCATAACCTTCTATGACTTTCCATTGTGTAGTATATAAGCCTAGATACTTCGTCCCTTGTACTCTAGCTTAGTCCTGCTCAATCTACCTTGTTCCCCTTCACTCCCCCCATCGTAACTCGCTGCTACCACTCCGGTAGGCAGACTCTCTTCGAACCACCTGCTATACGTCCTAGTAGGAAGAACCCTTGACCCTAGTGGCAAGTCTTTCATTCCAACTTTGAACCCTTGACCCTACACTCTAGTTCTTTGAGCCTATGCTTGTTCCTACCCAGACCAAGCATAACAAAAGGACTAAGCTCTACGTTTTAGGACTATCGTTGTTATAGATCCTTCACCATTCCTCCCAGGGCCCCCTCCCACAGAGAACAAGCCCTGCATGGTACACACAGGCTCACCACAGTAGAACTCCCCTCCGAAACTTCATCCTCTTCGTCCTCCCCCTCTGAACAATCCCACCTGGACCCTGACACCACCCTTCCCACTGCTGCTGAGCAACAGGAAGACATTGACCTCGCCCACCAACTCTCCTCAGCGCTTCACATTCCCAGAAATCCCATGCCACCTTCCCCCACCCCAACCACTTCCCACCCCCCTCTATACCCCTTCCAAGTGCCTCACCCTACCCCTGCTCCCCCCCTCTTGCCCACACTTTCGCCTCTACCCTACCTCTTCCACCTTTCACACCCCCTCCTACGATGTCCACCCTCTCAAAACCTGTTGAACTTCGCATTGGTTCCCCTGACGCCTTTGCTGGTGACTATACTAAAGCAACCATCTGGTTGGATTCCGTCCAGACTTATCTCCTCGTCAATGAAGAAGTTTACAACACTGAGGCAAAGAAAATTGCCTTCACCCTGTCCTACATGAAGACCGGAGCTGCCCTTACCTGGGCTTCGTTTTTTCGCAAAACAATCCTCACCCCTGATGCCAGTGGAAAACCAGTAGGTTTTGGAAAGTTTTCTGACTTCCTCTCCTCCTTCAAAACCACCTTCGAACACCACGACACCCAAGCTTTAGCAATCACTTGGCTCTTCACCCACCGGATGTCTGGCAATGCTGGAATCCCAGAACTCACTTCGTTCATCTCAGAGTTCCGCAACAAAGTCCAGATCAGTGAGATCGTAGACAAGAACATCCTCATAGGCTACTTCTCCACAGCCCTCCCCGTCCGCCTCATGCATCGCATCATGTCCATGGACACCATCCCCACCAAAATCGATGACTGGTATTCTAAGGCCATCCATTTCCTCACCCAATGGGGAAAAGCCGAAGACATCACCAAAAGGAACAAATCTGGTTCCTCCACCTACCACTCATTCACCTCATCCTCTCGCCCCTCAAAGGACCCTGATGCCATGGACGTCGATGCCATCAAGATTGGCAAACTCACTCCTGAAGAACGCTGCCGATGCATTGCAGAAAGACATTGCTTTCGATGCCGGAAGATTGGCCATCTTTCTGGCAAATGCCCCACCTTCCCCTCAAATGGCCCCAAGCCGAAGAAGACTTCAGAGAAAAAGGTTAGGAAGGTTGAAGAAATTCCCCAACTAAGAGAAGTAGAGGATGATGATGATGAAGAAACCATGGCTCGGATGTCTTTCGCCATTCCAGGCGAGGATTTTTAGATGGAGGGCATACCCCAACGCAACGACCCTCCTTTTCTTGTGCGTCTGTACTTGTATCGTCAATAACCAAACAGTCTATGCAAATCCCTGTTCACATTGTCAAACCCTCACACTTGAAAGCTGTTGGTACTCGTGCTCTGATTGACTCAGGAGCACAAATCTCTTGCATTGACTGGGACTTTGTTCAAAAACACAAACTCCCGAAAACCAAACTCACTGCCCCCATCACCGTCAACAACGTCGATCAGTCCACCAATAAGAATGGTCAGATCCACTTCACCACCTCCCTCTTTGTTCGCATCGGATCTGTAACTCACCAAGTCACATTCTACATCCACAATTGTGGAAAAGAGAACGTCATCCTTGGACTTCCCTGGCTTAAGGAAGTCAACCCCACCATAAACTGGACCTCTCGCGAACTATCCATCCCTCTAGAATCCGATCAATCTGATCGCCTCTACCAGAAACACACCCGACCCCCCCCTCCTACTCCCACGACCCCTACTCCTCGACCCCCTCGTCATGTCAATGTTGACACCATCTGGGATGGACAACTCTTTGACTACATGCAGAAGGAAACTCAGCAACAACATCTCCTTCGAAATCACAATGTCCGTGTCATCCAACAAATCATCTGATGTGGCTCCTGTTTTGTCCCAAATGCCACCATCGCCAAACTTACCACCGCCACTGAACTTGCTATGGCCACCAAGAAAGCAAAACCCAAACCAGTTCTTCTACCAGAATACACAGACTTCGTCTCTGTTTTCTCGAAAGAAGCGACCGACCATGTACCCCCTAGCCGACCCTACGATCATGAGATCAACCTCGACGAATCCTTCACCCCAAAGATTGGCAAACTCTATCCCCTTTCCCCTGATGAAAAGACAGCCACCGAAACCTTCCTTGATGAAAATCTCGCAGCTGGAAAAATTCGCCCATCGAATTCTCCCCAAGCTGCCCCCTTCTTCTTCGTCAAAAAGAAGGATGGAGGTCTCTGCCCCTGTCAGGATTATCGATACGTCAATGAACATACCGTTCGGGATGCTTACCCCCTTCCCCTCATCTCGGATCTTGTCGACAAGCTTAAAGGGGCTAAAGTATTCATCAAGTTTGATGTCCGCTGGGGATACAACAACGTTCACATCAAGGATGGGCACCAATGGAAAGCAGCCTTCATTACCCACAAAGGCCTCTTCGAACCTACTGTCATGTTCTTTGGGCTCTGCAACTCCCCTGCTACTTTCCAATGATTCATGAATGACTCTTTGAGAGACATGATTGCCGAAGGATGGCTTGTCATTTACATGGATGACCTCCTCATCTTCTCCCCTGACACTAAAACCCATGAGGAACATACCAAACATGTTCTACAAGGTATGCAAGAACTTCACCTTCACCTTAAGCTCGAGAAGTGCAAGTTTGCGGCCTCGGAAGTCGAATATCTGGGCATGATCGTTTACCCAGATGAACTCGCCATGGACCCGGTCAAACTCGATGGGATTCGAGAATGGCCAACTCCCTCCAAGGTCAAAGACGTTCGCTCTTTCCTTGGCTTTGCCAATTTCTACCAACGTTTCATCCCCAACTACTCCAATGTTGCCCGCCCCCTCCTCAACCTCACCAAAAAGAACCAACCCTGGAGCTGGTCCCCTTCTTGTCAGGACTCCTTCGACGAGCTGAAGAAACTCTTCCTCTCTCAGCCAATCCTCCACCTCCCTGACCCCGCCTGACCCTTTGCCATCACAACCGACGCCTCCAAGTACGCCTCTGGAGGCATCCTCCTTCAAACCAATGCCAATGGCGATTGGCATCCCTGTTCCTATCTGTCGCAATCTTTCTCCCCCACAGAATGAAACTACGATATCTATGACCGAGAACTCCTTGTGGTTATTCGTGGTCTCAAAGCATGGCGACACTACCTTCAAGGATCCCCCTTCCAGGTCCAGGTTTTCACCGATCACAAAAACCTGACTTACTTTTGCCAACCACAAAAACTCAACCGTCAACAAGCCTGATGGTTGCTTGACATTTCTGACTTCGACCTTCATCTCACCCACGTCCCTGGAACCTCCCTTGCTGCCCCTGATGCCCTCTCTCGACGACCTGACCTCCTGCCAGCCACCGATGACGATAACGATAATGTCACCCTTTTACCCGACTCTCTCTTTGTCAATGTCATCGATGTCGCCCTCCAGGAGAAGCTAGCCTCCTCCTCTGCCTCAGACCCTCTTGTGCTTGATGCACTTCGTGCCACCACCGGCGATGTCCCCGCTCACTTCCACTCTAGACTCTCTGACTGGCAATATGATGCTGGCGTTCTTACTTATCAGGGTCATGCTTATGTTCCCCCCGATCTTCGCAAATCGGTCGTTGAACGACACCATGATCACTTCGCTGCTGGCCACCCTGGTTACCTGAAAACTTGCCAACTCATTGCCTCTGAATTCTGGTGGCCTGGCCTCGCACAATTCGTTCACAAATATGTTGAAGGCTGCACCTCCTGCCAGTCTGCTAAGGCTAACACCCATCCCACCATGCCCCCTCTTTGTCCCATCTCCTGCTCCTGCTCCTGCCCCTTCCAACAGGTCTCTTGTGACTTGATCATGGACCTCCCCCTCTCCAATGGCTTTGATAGTCTTTTGGTTGTGGTAGACCACAGACTTACTAAGGGGGTGATTCTCTGCCCTACAAAGAAATCTGTCTCCGCCGAAGGGATTGCCTCTCTTTTTTTCCACAAAGTCTACACTCGGTTTGGTTTATACAACAAAATCATCTCAGATCATGGTCCCCAGTTTGCCTCTGCCTTTGCTAAAGAACTCGGACGACTCCTTGAATACGACCTCTCTCTCTCCACTGCCTATCATCCTCAGTCTGATGGAGAAACAGAACATGTCAACCAAGAAGTTGAAACCTATCTCCGCATCTTTTGCAGCAACTCCCCTTCCACATGGTTCCAGATGATTTCCCATGCTGAATTCGCCCACAATCACCGCCCTCACTCCGTCACAGGCAAATCTCCCTTCTTCCTCATCTACGGCTTCAAACCTCGCCCCCTTCCTACTGTCATTGCCGAATCCAACCTCCCAGCAGTCGAAGAACGACTGAAAGCCCTCTCTGCCGCTCGAGACAAAGCTCTGGCAGCCCATGAACTTGCTAAACAAGTCATGAAAGCTCGCTCTCATGGAAAATTTACCCCCTTCCGTAAAGGTGACAAGGTTTGGCTAGAAGCCTGAAACCTGAAACGCCTTATCTCTCATCCGAAGTTCACTCCCAAGCGAGAAGGACCCTTTACCATTGTCCAGGTACTATCTCCACTTGTTTACAAACTCCGCCTCCCTTGTACCTGGAAGATTCACAACACGTTCCATGCCTCCCTCTTATCTCCCTATTGCGAAAACGACATACACAGCCCAAACTTCCCCTCTCCCCCACCTGATCTCATCGATGGAGAAGAAGAGTATGAGATGGAAAAGGTGATCCGACACAAGGGAACCCCGAACAACCAATGCTTCTTGGTCCGATGGAAAGGATATTCAGCCAAAGAAGACTCTTGGCTTCCTGAATCGGAGTTCAAACATGCCAAGGAAATCCTGTCGGACTATAAGAACCTCCACCCCTCCGTTTTCCCTCCATCCTCTCATCCACCATCATCTTGTCGCAATGCCCAACGTCTCCCCTAGTTGCTCTTCCTCCGTCGAAGCGGACGCTGGCTGGAACCCGCCTCCCGAACTCCCTCACCTCAAAACCCTAGACCATGCCTGGGATGGCCCATGGCCCCCCTCCCCCATTACTACCGAACCAGTCGTTAATCCCCCTTGCTTTGCCTCTCGTCTCCGCTGCGACCCTTTCTCTTCTATTCAACAGGGATGTATGCTTGCTTTCCTCAATAATTCTAACCTTTGCATCACCCTCCGAAACCATTTAGATCCTTCCTCTCCTCTTTATTCCCTCTTTCGTATGTACATCGAACTTTCACACCTTTGCTCCCATGCCAACCTCATCGCTGACGACACTGCCTGTATGCACCACTCCTTCCGCATCACTGAGACTCATCACACCCTCCAAGAACTCATCGTGTCAACTATGCATCAGTTGGAGATGGACGAGTTAACTTCTGACATCCAACACTATGTGGAACATCTTAACACGAGATCTAACATTGACGAGCATTCTCCCAAGGCCTCTAGCACCCCCTTGACCTCAGAGGAATTAACTTCTATTGAACGAACGGAAGTAGCCTGGGAAGGCGAAAGGAATCATCCCCTACCAGAGACCCACCCTTTTTATAACCACGCATGTTTCCATTGCCATTGCCTCTCTCACATCCGGGCTAACTGTGTCTATTACTGTTGCCGACATTGCAACCGACATGCCCCAGGCCATTCAGCATATCAATGCCCCCTCTTGCGTCGCTGGTCTCCTGCTCCCCTCGTCCCCTCCTCATCCTCCTCCTCATCCCAATCCTCTTGCCATTCTCATCAGTCTCATACCTCCTTGTCTTCTACATCCGTCTGTCCCCTAGTGCAACGTCTCTCCTCTCCTCTGGTTCCTCATACCCCTCTCCCCATTCCTCCTCCTTCTGGTTGTCGTCATCGCCAACACCTTCCTTGTTCCAATGCTGAACTCCGTCATCTCTCCGGCATGCCGACTGACGGATCCCTTGATGTTGACGAAGAATGGGGATACCCCGACTACGATGCCTCAGCTTATGCCAACATGACAGGCTCCCCTGGTGGCGACCGCTGCATGGACCTTTAGCTCATCCTCTTCGCATCTTTGTTTCTTGTTATGACTTCGAATGTACTCCAGGGGTAATGTTACAATCCACCCCTATTCTTTTCTTTATTGTCACTGTTGCTCACTGTCATCGGCCTTACCTGATGCTTCCACTTCGATAGAGTGCTCTAGAACATACAACATGTTCGTCGCATGCTTTTATCTTTGTTATCTTTACTTCTCCTTCTTTTCGAACTTTCTTCGCTTAGTCATGGTTGTTCCATCACCTTCTATGACTTTCCATTGTGCAGTATATAAGCCTAGATACTTCGTCCCTTGTACTCTAGCTTAGTCCTGCTCAATCTACTTTGTCCCCCTTCACTCCCCCCATCGTAACTCGCTGCTACCACTCCGGTAGGCAGACTCTCTTCGAGCCACCTACTATACGTCCTAGTAGGAAGAACCCTTGACCCTAGTGGCAAGTCTTTCATTCCAACTTTAAACCCTTGACCCTACATTCTAATTCTTTGAGCCTATGCTTGTTCCTACCCGGACCAAGCGTAACACCATCCAGAAATGGAGGAGACATGTCCATTTAAAAACAAGCACTACATTGTAACAGTTTTGTCACTTTTGTATAGAACCATAGGATCTCTATGAGATGAAGTGATAGTTGATGTTGTTTGGTGCTACAAACAAAGATACACATATGTACATGATGTCTGAGCTTGAAAATATTCTCACACTCCTGGACTTTTGATTACTATCATCATACAAT
>JBBPMV010000677.1:0-12866 GCA_038090495.1 Heimioporus retisporus | reverse complement strand
CGGGAGGGACACCGGCGAGCCGTGCACGGGCGACACGGGCGAGGCAGGCGCGACGTCGAGCCGGGGGGTGGTGGTAGGGTGGCCCTCGACGGGGGATGGGGTCGCGGATTCGGAGCCGGTGCCGATCAGACTCATCACAAGGTTGCTCCGCCGTGATTTCTTGGCGGTCCGTCCGGTAAGGGAAGAAAAGGTCTGGGGGGAGTGTGGTCGGTCGAGACCATTCAGACGCGTGGTTTCCCCGTTGTTGGTTTCGACTTAGATCGAAGGGACGCGGGTAGGAGGGAGACCAACCAAATGGGATGGTGTTGGGAGGGCGACGTTGGGTTCTGGACGGCCTAGAGTGTGTGAGCAAGTAAGCGTGTATGCGTAAACGAGAGACGAACGGGGTGGTGGAGGCCCTTTACAGTGATCGTGGCCCATCGCATCCATGTCCAAGAATGAACCTAGTAAGGCCGGCATGGGGGCGCATCGTTGGGAGGCGTGATCGCAGTGGGAGAACGAAGCGCCTTCGGGAGTCGCAGGCTGCCATTGGAGGCTGCCCGACTGCGCGCACGCGCAGAGGAAAGTCGTTTGAGATGGGTGGTTCCATCGCGCGAGCGACGACTCCGGGTTGACTTGACCGAACGAACCGACTTGGCGTCTGACCTGTCCCTGTCGGGGGGCTTCGGGCTGCCGGTCGAGTTGACAAGCGTCGCTTCAGAGACGACGGCGGTGGCAGTCACACCGAGCACGACCGCAGTATCGGTGTTGATTGTCATGTCCCCGACTGTGGCAGTGTCGTTCGCGTCCTGCTTCACCCGAAGCAGGCTGGGATCAGAGGGTATGTCGCGTGGGGGAAAGACGCCCAAGTCGAGCTGTGGGAGCTCGTCGTCGTCGGTGTAGAACCCGTCCTGTTCGAGCTCGTCAAACTCGATCGCCATTTTTTCTGCCTCATGCCAGGCCTCTTCGAGCTCATCCTCGAGGGTCCGCACCCGGTGCTGCACGCGCCACAGTTCCTCGCTATGGCGCTTGTAGGACTTGTTCAGCTTTCTCAACGCGACTGCGAGGGTGGAGGCCCGGTGCTGCTGCTCGAGGAGGGCCACCTGGGACTGCTGATCGGAGAGATGGAGGGAGGCCAAGAGGGTGTGGTGTCGGAGGAGGCGACGGCGGAGGCGAGTCGGGCAACGAACGGGAGGGTGTCGAAGTCTGGGTAGGAGCAGAGGCGGCGGTAGCGTTGAGGGCGTGAGGAGCATGGTGCGACGGGCGACCTCGAAACACCATTCGACCCGGGCTGCGGGGTGCTCCACATAGAGGCGCCGGGCCACATGAATAATTTCGACCTCGGCAGCCTGGAAGGGGAGAAGGCGGACAAAGGACTCGACTGGTGCGAGCAGGGGGGTGCGACAAAAGAAGGGGGGGCGGAAGGAGGGACCTGGACGGCGGCGTCCGCACGGGGAGGCATGGGGGAGTCGGGCCCGAAGAGCAGTGAGGAAGGCGGGTCGAGGCTGAGTTTCGATCTCGTGCGGAGGCGAGGGCCACGGTGTTTTAGCTGGCGCACTCTGTCACGCCTCTACTGTAGATGTGTTCTGCGGTTTGAAGGAAGAGATGGTCAAGCGACTTACGAGCGTCGATTCAAAGTACAAACGGGGGTCGGTCTAATGGGTTCGAGGAATGGCGACACCAATATGGCATCGACAACATCTTTGTGGGCTTGCTGGATGGGCAAACTAGCTGGCGAGTTTATAGAGATTTGCTTTTGCTCGTATGCTTCCATCATGGTGTTTCATGATTGACGTTGTCCGACTTTGCCTCTCACACCGTTCATCCTGGCCTCTATCAAAACTATGAGGCATCCAGAACTACATGTTCTGCTAGCTGGACGACAGCTGTGGGTCACAGGTGCTCGTGTCACTTTTTTTAAATCCTTCCTCATCATCGTCGCGGATATTGATGCGCTATCTCGCCGCCATCAGTGCAAACGTCCTCTGGAGATATTGGGAAACGCGACCTGAAGCACTCTTTTTCTGGCACTACCTCCCTCCACGAGGTTTTTCCTCCTCCACCCACTCTATCCTTTAAGTTCCATTTCTCATTTCTCACTCTGAGGCGGACCTTGCCGGTACTCACTTTCGCCATCGTGCCTTTCATGACCAACGTCGTTGGACAGTCTTCAATGCATTTCCTGCGTTCACGCACCTTCCGTATCCATCCCAGGCAGCCAAGGATGCCTTGCTTCACGACGTCGGTCGCACTGCGCTCAAACGGACGGCAATTGGCGTTGGAGCACTGATCATGAGGAGCGTCACGAGGAGCCTATGGATATCCACTAGAGGGTCGAAGAAGGTTATCATGCAGTACACAACCAACTGGAATGCCCCGATAGGCAGATGGGGAGTAACTCGGACCAGTGTTCGAGGCTTGGGCAGCGACGATCTCCCATTACCGCCGGCGGCCTCACGACCAAGTTTGCTAGGCAGGTACCGACTTTGTCTCTCATCTCGTTGGTTTACTCATTCGTTTGCCAGGGAAACTGGCGATGTACCTACCACATCCTCCCTTGCGACCGGCCTTCTCATTCTATATCGTGCATCCCCTCGTCCAACACAGGAACAACCACTCCTTACTCGCGTGGCTTCCCTTATTACCCGCATCGTATCAAATATCAGCTCGGTCGAGGCAGTAAATGCCGCTCCTCACGAGCATACATACACTTTACTCTTTGTCCCGCTGTTCTCCGGTCTCTCAATGCTATTTGAGATATCGCATGCTGTACCAGTCAGTTTGTCACTACCATGCTCATCCAAGGATTCTGGTACGACCTGCTTCATGCTCCCAGGCAACATTCAACATAGTGTCGTTATCAGCTTCTTTTAGGCATGTTTGACACCACTGGTAAACCCCAGAAGTTGGTCCCTCTCTAGGTCGTGTTAGCCAAATGCAAGTAGCTGCCGCGGAACTTGGGCCACCGTCCAAAATAACCCCGCAATGCCACCAAACACCAAGAGTTGCGACCACTTCAATGGATCATGCCACATCAGCGACCTTACGCTCACACAATCTTGTCTTGTCTTATCCTCCACATTCGACCATGTCTATCCTGCATGACGTGGACATGTACCTTTCTTCGGTCTCGGCAAGGGTGAAGTTCTTAGCCAACAGGATCTGCGATACGTCGATGCGAGTCGAGTTCAACAGCGCGTCGCGAGTGTCACACAGGATTTTGCTGGCATTGGTACGCAAGTCTTTTGGGGTTCTATTCACTAGCATGGGTTGGCGCTTCGAAGACGTGATGCGATCTGAAGTTGGGGAAGCATGTCAGCCTGCGATGCTTGAAGGTCAGGCTTCCGGACCTGAAGAGGAATGTGAAAACGTCATGGCGGGGAGAATAGCGAAGCCGAAGGCGGTTTCATGCTGGGTGGTGGTATGAGGCAATGATTGGCTCTTGAAAGGGCGAGAATACGCGATTCTAACTTGTGGATCTTGGTAGGTTTTTTCTGGATCGTAGGAAATGACGTCGACTCACTGGATACATGCATGTAGATGAGTCGACGTCTACCTCGGATCCTCCGATGCAACATTTGATAACACTAGCGGGTCCGAGCGTGAAGTTCACATGTCAAGAAGATGGCATCATCATTACACCTGGTATTTGAGCATCAAATCCAAGGACTTCGTGTATGTAATGCGCAAGGTTCGTACTGCCGAGCAAGAATTCTGCGCTGATCTGGAAAAGGTGTAATCGGGTGATGCAAGAACGTAGTTGTCCCGAGATCGCCCGAAGATGCGCACCTGCCCATCTGGAGTCATAGGAACCCCGCTCCTCAGGACACAGAGGCTCGAGGCATGCAACAGGCCAGGAACAAACGCTACAGCCTTGGACCTGCACTTACTGGCGTTCACCCCGTGGCGATAGTCATTGAAGGATGGATCTTTGATGTGATCAGCGGGTTGACGAAATTGATCAATACAAATGTTCGGAGCTAACTTCTTCCTCTTCCTTCTATGACAACTGAATTGAGCGACCAGTTTCGAAGATGGTACTTCTGAGAGACCCGAATGGCCCTCGAATATGTCCATCCTAACGTGTCTACGACAATCGTCGTCGAAGCTTGCAGCTCACTCCTGCGACACTCTCCTCCACTTCCTCCTTTCCTCCTCCACCTCCTTTCTGATGGTTGTGGGTGATGAAAAACCCGAATATGACAAGCTCAATTTAAGACAGCAGAATAAGCTACTCAAAGATGCCAACAGCATGTAAAAAGGGCGCTCGTCGCTATCCAACTCGTCGTCCTGGGTCCCGTTGCATTTCAGTTAGATGCATGGTCGGCCTCGGAGCCACAGGGTACTGGTTACTCCTGGCCTGATCACGATGTGACGACGCATATACCCGACAAGCCCCTCAAAACACATTTTCTCGGGCCCACCGCTTGCTTACCCTGGCGGTGCTATGATCCCTATCTTCCTGTTTCTGCTTTCCCGCCCTCATGTTCAAAGTTTCTAGCAGCAAGCGCGTAGCGGCAAAGCCAATGTATAATCCATGTACGAAGGAGGGACCAACCTGGATAGTCAAGTCTAGTAATGTCCGTCATCCTTTCCTCCTCAAAATTCGGGACTGCGTAGAACCGAGTATCGCAATCCTAACCTGATAAGAGCACGTCGCTCTGCCCGTCTACCAGCCTCCGTGGCGCGTTCACCTGAAGATAGTCGTACGGCGTCATGTCTGCTCTGATCTACCTCGCCGAAATCTTCCTTTTCTATGTTGGCGCCATTTACTTTGCATATGGGACACGCACCAACCTCCGGGTGACCCAATTTCGAGTCAATCTCGCTGTCTTTACGGTCACGATTCGAAGCCAGCTCACGGCGATTATGCAGCAGATCACAGAAAGGGTGCCAGCGATAACCGGTCTGATGCAATTCATGACGGTCTTGACCATGGGGATGAGCGAGTCAGAGGGGGGTATAGCAGATCGATGGTGGCAGCACTCCTGCAGCGACTGTAAGATCTAGTCGTGAAAACAACTTTGGAGGGGAGATGTGCGCTGTGGTGTTGATGGATGTGCGGCATTTGTAGGCGCAGGCCACGGTGGTGGGTCTAGCCGGTCACGCCCTAGAACACTACTCATGGACAAGAAGGGGCTGTCTGAGGTCGAGGTCGAACAGGCATCTGGGAGACCAACGTGCACGAGTTTATAGTCGGTCTCCCGCATAGGTATGAGGTCAAGGTGGGGAAGAATGTGGTGTTGGTCTCTGGAGGGCGAGCGCGGTGGTTGCAGATCGGGCGCTGGTCGCGTCGCAAGGCAAGAATGTTCGTGTGGGATGAGTGCAAGTCGGTGTTGGACGGGTAGAAACAGACGATAGTCGTCGAGACTATTTCGGAACGCCGCAGGGGATCTGAAGATGGGTGAACCGTATGCAAGGGCGAGGCTATGCGGGTAGTAAGGATCGAGGATTGAAGTTGTCGAGGAGGGACGATATGAGGCGTTGTTGCCCGGGCCGCCGCACTGCAAAGAATTGTTTGAGTGTCCCCGTATTTTTTTTTTCTTGCATGTCATGGGACGATGTTCATCATATCATTATCATTCATCGCAGTAGTTCGCCTATGTGGACTCGAAGTTGGAACGTTGAACAATGAAGACTGGCTAGTGCGTAGTTAGTACGTAACATGGCACGAGGCGACGCACGAGGTGACTGTCAGCCAGAAAGGCGTAGGCTATACCATGGGTAGGGGGTGTCCGGGTACCCATCCGGGTCATGCCCACGGGTACTGCGATGGGTCGGGTGGTACGGGTACGGGTGGGATGGGCGGCTTGACCCGGACGGGTATGGGTACTAGGGGGTCGACTTACCCGTAGTACCCGTGGATATCCACGGTTGACCCACCTCTACTAGGCTATCTTCACACGTACCTGACTGACTGTCGGCCATTGCCGCATTCTACAGCTGTACTTCTACTCCATTACCCACATCCTGTGTTGGAACTGTAAGCATTGTGAGTGCCCAGGCCACCGGTATGATGACACCACTTGTCGGCCCCCTCGATTCTCCTCCAGTTCCAAAGGCTGAAGTCAGGGCTGCTGGTGGTGTGCTCAAGTACTGGGAAAACTGCCAGGATACCCGCCCTCGATTAGCACAAATGGCATTGGATTTCTTATCTGCACCAGGTTCGTATGCTACTAATTTTGTGCTTATGGCATGTTTAATTTTTGTGGCGTCCTCGGTGGATGCTGAGCGTGCATTCTCTGGTGGCCGTCTGCAGGTCAACCATCTACAACATCATATTGGCTCACAGAGCTTCAAAGCTCAAGTTGCAGTTGGATCATGGTACAGTACACCATTACTCCCTGACTCCAAGATTCCTACAGGTATAATTAAGAAAAAGATGTCAAGAAGCACTGAATCAGGGCCAGCTGTTGAGAATGTGGACACTGAACCCATAGAAATAGATTGAAAGCTAGATTACATGGTAGATACATGATACTTCACCTCGCTGCTCACTACTATCCACGGGCTGAGTTGTTGACCTGGGAAAACCCATCCTTAACCCACAATGGACGTCACCCATGGGTCATACCCGGACACCCACCAAAATATCTGTGGGCTGACCCATACCCACACTTGCCCACCTGGGTCGGGTATGGGTAGCTGGTCCAAGAGTGTCAAACCCACGGGTATGACCCGGGTTTTATCCGGATACACCCATGGTATACCCTAGAAAGGCGGCCACAAACTCATATTTGCGAGTCGCCATCCTGTACAGCAACGACACTCCCAGAGAGATGCCACTGGCAGCAGGCTCACTGGATGCTTACTTCCAGCAAATTCTCAACAAGATTGTCACCGTTTCACAGGATATCCTCGTCTCCGCACAGTCATCCCTGAACAACCAAAACTACAATGCGTTCGCAAGCCTCCACCTTCAACTGGAAACGATACACATATCTGCCAACACTATTTCGATCGCCATCGCGAAGGCTTCACTGACGGATTGTTCTATCGACGATCGTTTGAAGGACTGGCTAATCAGTGGAGAGTTGCCATCATGTTTGGGCAAGTTGGAGGAATTGTATGGCATGGTGAAGCCCATTGGGCCGAGTCGGCTAGCCATAGCACCCGGCAGACCTGGCAGAGCTGCCCAAGACACGATCACCGCAGCCATGGTCTTTTTTGACAAGCACAAGGATATTTTCCATTTCTTGCTCACCCCTGACATCTGGTGGGTCTCTCGACCATTTTCTCAATGTGGGCTTGACTTTGGTATTCAGGAATCGTGAGAAACACCCTCATCACCAAGCTCAAGTGCCGCAAGTCGCTGCTCTCCCTCCGACGGAGGGGGCGCAAGATGATCCTCGTGGAAACAATGTGTATGTATTGTCGTGTCGATGGGAACCCTTTTGCCTTCGATTATAACGGTGTTGCAGCAGAACATCATCAAGTCAAGGGAAACGTCCGTCGGACAAGGAACAAGCAATGAAAATACGACGTAAGGGAGGACTGGTCTGTTTCATACCCAAATCTGCTAACGATACCCCGCTTCCAGGGGAAAAGCTGGACGAAGCCTTGCGATGGCTTTCTGCATTCGATTGCACGGACAAGCATAATAGTATGCTGAGGCTATGCCAAGAGGGGACCTGCAAGTGGTTTCCAACCACCAATGCATACGAAAAGTGGAGGTTTAAAACCGATCGTTTCTTATGGTTGCATGGAAAAGGTGGGGAGTTCGGTACTCTGTCTGCGTGGATCATCACAACTGATATCACGAACCAACACAGCCGGTTGTGGAAAGTCGGTCTTGGTGTGAGTTACTCTTTTTCCTGTCATGAACTTATAAGTATTCGCTCTCTTAGTGCATCCACGATCGAGCATCTGAAATCTACTCTACGCCACGGGGAAGTAATGGTGTTCTTCTACTTCGATTTCCAGAACGAGCGATCAAGCACTTCCGCTGTCATGATGCGATCCCTACTCTCACAACTCCTCTGCCACTTCGGCAGTCTCGGTATTGACTCTGAGGATGTCCCCGACAAGATACTCGACGGAAAAAGCAAGGGCACTTTATCTCTTGACAACCCTGATCAAATGTGCGATCTAGTAATGCGCGCTGTGAATTGCTTTCTTTGGTATCCCCTTATTGTGATCGACGCACTCGATGAGTGTACCGACATCGTGGTACTCTTACCCGTTCTCGACAAGCTAAAGCTGGACGATGTTCGGCTATTGGTCACAAGCCGACCATATGAGGACATGATGAGCCGCTTTGTACGGCTACGGTCGCTTTCCTTCCAGGACATGGCAGAGGTGGCTGCAGATATAGCACTACACGTCATACGCGAGATTGACTCACACAAGGAACTGAGAACTGCTGATGTGAAGATGAAGAATGAGATATGCCAACAATTGAATGGAAAGGCAGAGGGGAGGTAAAGTATCATCTTTTGCACTGCCAGTTTGCGACTCATTGCCGCCACTTACTAGATTTCGATGGGTGCAATGTCAATTAGATGCACTGAAACAGTGTGTGTCGGGAGCTGAGTTGAAGGAAGCGCTGGAAAACCTCCCGAATGGGCTGGAAACAACTTATGAGCGGATACTGGGGAAAATCGATGAGCGAAGATCGGAAGGAAAGCTCGCACGGCGTACCCTGGTTTGGCTGGTAGTAGCGATGAAGCCGCTGCACCTGGCTCAAATCACAGACAGGCTTTTGTTCGACACCAAGCAAGAAGAGATTGACTACAAGTCGCAGGACTTGCGCACATTCCTGCTAAGTTCGCTGTCAAGTCTCGTCTCATATAGCGAAAATACGGATGTTCTTTCATTATCTCACTTCAGCGTCAAAGTATGCTTTCAACACTGCTTTATAATCGCAATCTAAATCATGTTTTCACAGGAGTACCTTACCACTGGCAGTGGTATCGCGCTACAAATGTATTATGTTGTCCCTCACATAGCCCACGCTGAGGTGACTCAAATGTGCATGCGGTACCTCTCTGTCTTTTTGGAGCAGGAAAAATACACCAGTGATTCTGTCGTGCTATCGAAAACCTTCCCGATGCTTTCCTACGTGCTCCGTCATGGCTTGGATCATATGATCCACGTGCAATCTAGCTCAAATGTTGTCTTCGAAGGGCTTGAATCTCTCGGAGTAGATGTCCGCCATCACCCAACTCATTGGGATCGTCTTTGCGAGTTGCGTGAAGGGGAACTTCGATGGCCCTATCCCTCGTGGCCATCGTCAAGACATGACATAGTGCTTTACATCCTCATTGCTTATTCTTCTCCTGGCCTTCTCCGGGCATACCTGTCTTCTCATTACCATCTCCAACCTAGAATTGGGACAAATGCTCTCGTATATGCTGCAGATCTCCGAAAGACAGCATGCAATGACTCTCTTGACGTACGGAGCCAACATGGACAAAGTCGGTTTGATGATCGACGACTCTTGCAAATCCTCCCCAATCGATGTCGCTATCGATGTCGGCAATGATACTCTTGTCGGCGAATTCTTGGATAGGGGTAGTGCGCTATCACCAGAGACGATCTCAACCGCAGTTTGTATGCCATGGTGTACCATTCACGTGCTCGCGAAGCTCATGCAAACCGACAAGTTCGCAAACTGGGCAAAGGAAATCGGTGACGAAAAGCTCTATCGTGCGATTTTTAATAGTGCAAGGCCATGTGCGGGGGACAGCAAGAAAGCGGACGAAGATCACGTTAGACTGGCACACAGGTTGCGCGAGCTTGGTGTCGACCTTTCCCCAGGTAGTCGGTTCGGGTCAGAGCTGATCGAGCGAGCCTTGCATGCCGCACATACGTCAATGCTGGAGTACTTACTTCCACGTAATCGGCCACCACCCTCACGGTTTCTTCTCACAGCAGCGACTGGCGACACATCTGAAACAGTCACTGTAGTTCGCTTCCTGCTCCGGAGGGGAGCCAATATCAATGTTTTCACCAATAGGAGCAGGGACACTGCACTTCACCTCGCCGCAATGTGCTCTTGGGAACCCCGTAGCTTGGAACTGATCCAGGAGATGATCAATGCTGGAGGTGATCCTCTTGCGCCAAACAGACAGGGTGAGACACCATTGAATATTGCGATGAAGCGTGAATATATCAATGTGGTGGCGTACATTCTCTCCTGTAAAGCATTGCCCCCAGATCGCTTGTCAGCCGCTTTGCAAAATGGCCTTTCCTCCAGGATGGTCGACCTTATAATTCACGCAGGGGCCAATATGAAGTGGATAGCATCCAATGGGTATACTTTTCTCCATTTTACTATTTTCAATTATAATGAGCCGACATCCTTGGCCTTGCTCGAGATGCTCATCGCAGTTGGCTGCAATCCCACTACCTGGAATTCTAATGGGAAGACGATTATGGAAGCTGCTATCACGCACAATTATGGTTCAGTTGTGGAACAGCTATTCTTGTGCAACGTGCAAGCTCCTTCAAACATCATCCCAATTGCCCTGCGGTCTCGCTTTGCCCCACAGATTATTGACACTCTGGTTCGCGGAGGCGCTAATGTGAAGTCTGTTGCTTCCAATGGGGACACTGCTCTCCATCTTGCTGTTTCTGAGTATGATGAATCGATGTCTTTGACCTTGGTCAGGAGGTTCATCGAAGCCGGTTGCGATCCCACTGCCCGCAATTCTAATGGGAAAACGGTTATGGAAGCTGCTATCCAGTGCAGTTATGGTTCGGTAGTGGAACAGTTACTCCTGTACAACGTGCAGCTTCCTCTAAACATCGACATACCAACTGCCCTGGAGCGCTGTTTGGCTCCACAACTCATCAAGATTCTGATTTACAGAGGTGCCAATGTGAAATCGATTGCATCCAATGGGGATACTACTCTCCATCTCGCCATTTCCAAGTATGATGAATCGGTATCCTTGACCTTGCTCAAGATGCTCATCACTGCCGGCTGCGATCCCACTTCCTGCAATTCCAAAGGGAAAACCGTCATCGAAGTTGCCATTGATCGTGACTACGCACTGGTAGTGGAACATTTACTCTCGCGCAGCGCGCGTCTTCCTCTAAACATCATACCAACTGCCCTGCGACGTCATTCGAGTCTATGGCTTATCGAGATTCTAATTTGCGGAGGCGCCAATGTGAAGTGCGTTGTGAATGGGGACACTGTTCTCCATCTCGCCATTTCCGAATACTACGAGTCAGGATCTTTGACCCTGGTCAAGAGGTTCATCGCAGCCGGCTGTGATCCCGCTGCTCGCAATTCCAGAGGGAAAACAGTCATAGAAATTGCCATCAATCGCGGCTATAGATCGGTAGTAGAGCGGCTACTCATGTCCAACGTTCCACTGCCCTCGAACATTATACCCGCTGCCCTACAGAATGGTGCTGCCCTCTGGATGATCGAATTTTTAATTTGTAGAGGTGCAAATGTGAACTCTACCGCGTCCAGTGGAGATACCGCTCTCCACGTCATCATCGCAAAATACCCCGAATACATATGCTTGCACTGGATCATAGAGTTAATCCTGGTGGGCTGCGATCTCATGACACACGTGTCGCACGCTGTCTCCATCATCGAAGCGGCCGTGAAACGCGGATATACCTCTGTCACACGTTATCTCCTGTCTTGCGTCGATCCATGGCCTCCAGCATTCGAGTTACTGTCCAACGCTTTACAGTGCTGCTGCAATCTCCAGGTTATTCAGTTGCTGATAGATCACCCTGCGAGCGACCTTGCAGTCATGTCGCAATCCCAATGGGATACCCTACTTGCGCTCGCCAGCACAGCTTCGTATGGCGAACAGGACCTGGCGTTGGTGCTTGAAACGCTCCTTCCCTACCGCAAGGGAAAGGGAAGAATGACTTGACGCCTGTCATCGTGTCATCCGAGTTCCCTGCTTGGTACGCGTGTACATTCTGTGCAGTCCACTGTTCCACATCCCGCCACCTGGTCCGCCTTTACGATACGAACCATTCTCCAGAATCCCCATGCTTTGTATGCTTGTTCGTATGCGTTGGTGCATTATATCACAAGGTTTTATTTGGCGTAGTGCCTGGCTAGGAACCGATGATCGACATTGTACTTACGGAGCCCCGGGCCGGGGCGATGGTGTCAGGTCGTTTGTCCTGCCAAGAGAATCCCTGTGAGCTCGCCGGAGATAGATAATAGAGACAGTCGCGTGCCCAGATCCGGAGGTCGCACGCAATTCAAGTTGTAGATACCGTCGCAATGATGGGACGTGCCTCGGATATATGTATGTCTTGATGCTGACGTCCGCCATGTTTCCAAACATCATTACAGTAATGGTCGCCACGGCGGGGCCATCATGATGCTTCGCAGCGCCTGCGTCGCTGGTCCGCGGCATCTTGAACTGCGAGGGCGTTAATGTGGGTTCCTTTCATCATAAAAAAAAACGAAGGACCTCCGAGTCGACGCACTCGAACGAATCGTACCGGCAATGTCCATCTTTTTTTTTTTTCTTTGGCGGTATGTGCATCTCGGAAATCCCCACGCTGCGTGATCCGCTCACGCGCCGAAAACCATACCCGACACCCGCGGTTCCGGACCTGTCGTTACAGTAAGTAATGATCTTTATGGTGTGAAGAGAGTTTTCGGCGACATTCACGTATCGCCTGCAACTCTGGATGCGTCCTCGGAAGCGCGCGTCAACTTGGAGCGTGGTCGGGATGGTAAATCGATGCCGCGTCTCTCTCGCGAAAGGCCCGAGTCCCATGGCTAGAAACCCTCGGGGATTTCGACGACCGAAAGGGTACTCCCCCTTTTCCCCCGCACTTCTCTTCCCAGACCAGACACCGTCTTTCACACCCCCTTAGGCACGTTCTTCTCTCCACCCCCTGAAATCCCAGGCCTCGGAGCGCCCATCATGTGCTACGTATACGTCACGACG
>JBBPMV010000676.1:0-12881 GCA_038090495.1 Heimioporus retisporus | reverse complement strand
AGAGAGGAGTTGTCCTGTAGGGATTGGAGTGCGCGAACGACGAGAGGGTCAGAGGAGGAGGAATGGCGAATATTATCCGCAAGGGCGAGGTCGAGGGCAGAGATGATGACCAGGTTTTCGGCATCGGAAGCAACATCCTTCAGCAATGCATTGGCGATGTTCTTCAGGGGTGAGTTTGCCAAGTTTGATGGCATTGATGTCCATGGCATCAGGGTCTTTCGAGGGGTGAGAGGAGGAGGTGAACAAATGATAGGTGGAGGAACCAGATTTGTTCCTTTTGGCAATATCTTCGGCTTTTCCCCATTGGGTGAGGAAGTGAATGGCTTTAGAATACCATTCGTCAATTTTGGTAGGAATGGTGTCCATGGACATGATGTGACGCATGAGGCAGACAGGGAGGGCTGTAGAAAAGTATCCGATGAGGACATTCTCGTCCATGATCTCGCTGATCTGGACCTTGTTGTGGAATTCCAAGATAAACAAAGTGAGTTCTGGAATGCTGGCATTGCCGGACATTCATTGAGTGGAGAGCCAAGTGATGGCTAGAGCTCTGGTGTCATGGTGTTCAAAGGTGGTTTTGAAGGAGAGGAAGTTGGAAAACTTGCCAAAGCCAACAGTGGTTCCATCAGCTTTTGGGGTGAGGGCAGTTTTGCAAAAGGAGGAAGCCCAGGTGAGGGCAGCTCCGGACTTCATGTAAGAGAGAGCAAAGGCAATCTTCTTCGCCTTGGTGTTGTAGACCTCTTCATTGATGAGGAGGTAGGTCTGGACAAAGTCCAACCAGATGGTAGCCTTGGTATAATCGCCATCGAAGGTGTCAGGGGAGCTGATGTGGAGTTCGACTGGTTTCAAGAGGGTAGACATTGTAGGGGGGGCGAAAGGTGGGAGGGGTAGGGTAGGGGCAAAAGTGTGGACAAGAGGGGGAGGGGTGGGGGCAGGGTGAGGCACTTGGAAGGGAAATAGAGGGGGATGAGAGGCGGTTGGGGTGGGGGAGGGTGGTGTGGGAATTCTGGGGATGTGAAGTGTTGAAGAGAATTGGTGGGCGAGGTCGATGTCTTCCTGCTGCTCAGCAACCGTGGGGAGGGTAGTGTCTGGGTCTTGGGATGTTTCAGAGGGGGAGGATGATGGGGATGAAGTATCTGAGGGGAGTTCTGTGGTGGTGAGCCTATGCAAATGCAATAGGGCTTGTTCTAAAGCTGAGGTGCATCTAGGAGGAATGGTGGAAGATCTATAGCAATGATAGTCCTAAAATGTAGAGCTTAGTTCTTTTGTTACACTTGGTCTGGGTAGGAACAAGCGTAGGCTCAAAGAACTAGAACATAGGGTCAAGGGTTCGAGGTGATAACAAAGTACTTGCCCTATAGGGTCAAGGGTTCTGCCTGCTAGGATGTATAGCAGGTGGTTCGAGTGTAAGTCTACCTACCAAAGCGGTAGTAGCGAGTTACAATGAGGGGATGAAGAGGAACAAGGTAAGATTGAGCAAAACTAAGCTAGGGTACAAGGGACAAAGTACTTAGGCTTATATACTGCACAATAGAAGGTCATAGAAGGTTGTGGAATAACTATGACTAAGCAAGGAACATTCGAAAGGAAAGAAGAAGCAATGATAACAAGATAAGGGCATGCGACGAACATGTTGCATGTTCTAGAGCACTCTACTGAAATGGAAACATCGGGTAAGACCGATGATGACAAACATGGATAGCAAAGGAAAAAGAATAGGGGTGAATCGTAACAGTAAGCACACTCCTTCCACATTTACTGATGACTTCACTGCATTTTCAGGGCCACAAGGGCACAAGCAAACACGCCAACACCCTGTGGCTGTATTGGTCGGACATGTCACTACTCATCTCCACTGTTCCAAAGTGGACCCATGTCTTTCATCCAGCAAAATCCCACCAGGGGGAAACTGGCAGTGCCCACCCCTCCATTGGTGGAGTTCAGCTGGACTCAACCAATATCGATTCCTCTGTTCTCAGCACATGTGCAATTGCAACCAATTTGGCACCCTTGCCAATGGATGTAGAGCAGTCCAGTGCCATTACTGATCCAAACACGATGCCTCCTTCCACCCCCTCAACATATCTCACTCGTCCGGCCTCCTCTGTCACATCTACCTCCATGATGGGTACCAGCCAGAAGCAGGAGGTGAGCAGCAGTTTGGCCTCCCAACCAACATCAGAGATCAGTGCTGCACAGAAACAACACCGTCAATCACAAGCATGAGAGAAGGAGCAGGCAGAGGTGTCCATCACCCAATTGCTGAGCAAGCTTTCAGCATTCATCCATAATATCAATCCCAACTCCCTCAATCTGACCAATTTCTTGCAGTTGCATCTTCCCTCCACTTCTGGCCCCACCATTACAGATCCTGCTCCTCCCACTCCTCCCACTCCTCCCACTCCTCCTTCAAACTCTGGGGCCACCACATCTAGCAATGAGTACAGTGACCAGGCTGCTGACCTCCTCATGTTGCTCCAGCTTGTGCTGCAGGACACTGCCAGACTTGCGAACTACCTATCCAATCCGACACACAAAATGATGCTCAAATTCTTTGTCAAGTTCAATCCAACTTCACGCAAAGCATGGGCTGCCAAAACACTGGAGAATCTGTGGCATGTGAGAGCTACATGATGGTACATACACATATTGATGATGTAATCAGACTATTCTGGTAGTTGTATCCCCCTTTCCACCATTTCCCACCAGTACTCTACCCACATGGCAGTTGCAATACGATCCTGCCATTCCTCTGCTCAGCGATGCTCTTGCAAGCTAACCAGTTCCATAATCAGCACGCCGTCAGGTGGGATATCTCCATCGTCATCAAGTAAGTTTTCAAGACATTTGGCTTGGAATTCAGGCAAGAAAAAGACAGCAGGATTGAGGAGTTGCATGAAGTTGTGGAGCACACATAGCACAGCAGGAATATGAGCCTGTACATCCATATCATATTCAAGGGGAAGGCACAACACCCTCCATTGGCACTTATAACCCCAAATATACATTCAATGACATTTCACAGGATCGAATGGCAGTGATTGAAGAGCTCTTTTTTATTTTGCGGACTGTCACAGCATTAGCATGTATCATATGATATGTTTTGTCAAACCTTTGGTTTGTTCACCATTCCTTCAAATGATAGTGTACACCACGGTATGGCACAAGCATGGAGTGTGATCCACCAAATCTGGCATCGGCAAGGAAGTATTTTCCTTTGGGAACATACAAGTCCTCTGAGCAAGCATGATGCCACATTGTAGCATCAGCTGTGACCCCATCCCATCCAGTCGTTGAGTACATGAATAGCATATCGAAGTTACACACAAAGAGGGAGTTTTGCAATAAAAAGCCCTTCCTGTTTCACATATTCGGATGTTCATACAGGGGGACAAAAGCAGGAATGTGAGATCTGTCTACAGCACCGATACAATCACCAAAATGATGGAAGTAGCAGTTACCAGTGATTTTCATTGATATGGGGGTGGCACTGGTTGCTTGCTTGACGTACAACAAATAGAATGGGTTTGATGAAAAGAATCCAAGAATTTTTTTGAAGTACCTTCAATCATGTTACTTAGTCAATTATATGTAGATTAGATCTAGACTTACTTCAAGATCGTAGTTGGTGAATGTTGGAACCTCTCTCCAATGTGGCAGGTACTCAATCCCATTACACAGGTATGTAGAAAAATCAAAAGCTGTTCTTCAACTGATATACCATGCAGTGAGCTGATGAACCCATTCTCCATAAGTATTTCAACAAGAGCATCAAAAACATCTTGCCTAACTCCGAGTGACACTTGAATTCAATCCGGGTGGCCATTCAGAAGTTCTAAAACCCATCCTTTCCCCAACAGGATCGATGTGTGGTATGGGATTTTTGCATGCTTTGAGGTGAATAGGAGGCAGTAGTAGTACAGGATATGGGCAATGACAGAGGTGAGGAGGATGAGGAGACAATATCGACATTCAGCTTCAAACAGGGGGACAACATGGGCTGCTTCGAGATTGATCTCCATGATAATGGTGTGAGGAGTGAGGACAAGGAGGTGGCCAAAGAAGGAAAGTGCTTATGCAGCTTTCCAGACATGGAACTCAGTGAGCCCAAACATAGCTGAAGGTAAGACTGAGCAGCCAAACATAGCCAAATCCCCAGTCTGTTGTAAACAGGCCCTAAGTGGCTAGTCTTTCATCTTTACTTTGAACCTTTGACCTTATGATCTAGTTCTTTGAGTCTATGCTCATTCCTACCTGGACCAAGTGTAACACCCCCCAGCCAACCCTTGTTATGCTTGGTCCAGGTAGGAACGAGCATAGGCTCAAAGAACTAGTGTGTAGGGTCAAGGGTTTGAAGTAAGGATGAAGGATTTGCCACACAGGGTCAAGAGTTCTTCCTGCTAGGATGTATAGCAGGTGGTTCAAAGGTAAGTCTGCCTACCAAAGAGGTAGCAGTGAGTTGCAATGAGGGGAGTGAAGGGAATAAGGTAGAATTGAGCAGGACTAAGCTAGAGTACAAGAGACAAAGTACCTAGGCTTATATATTGTGCAATGGAAAGTCATAGAATGTTATGGAACAATCATGACTAAGCAAAGAATGTTCAAAAGGAAGAAGAAGTAAAGATAGTGAAGATAATGGTGTGTGACAAACATGTTGTATGTTCTAGAGCACTCTATCAAAGGAGAAGCATTGGGTTAAGCCAATGATGACAGGTGCAAATGGCAAAGAGAAAAGAATAGGAGCAAATCATAACAACTCTATGACCATGAAATCAATCTTGATGAGACCTTTACTCCCAAGTTAGGCAAACTCTACCCACTCTCTCCTGACAAAAAGGCAGCTACTGAAGCCTTCCTCAATGAAAACCTAGCAGCAAGTAAAATCTGTCCTTTGAATTCTCTCCAAGCTTCTCCCTTCTTCTTTGTCAATAAGAAAGATGGAGGTCTCCACCCCTGCCAGGATTATAGATATGTCAATGAGCATACCATCTGAAATGCCTACCTCCTCACTCTCATCTCCAACCTTGTCAATAAACTCAAAGGAGCCAAGGTCTTCACTAAGTTCAATGTCCACTGGGGCCACAACAACATTTGCATCAAGAACAGACATCAATGGAAGGCAGCCTTCATCACCCACAAAGGACTCTTCGAACCTACTGTCATGTTCTTTGGGCTCTGCAACTCCCCAGCTACATTTCAGCATTTCATGAACAACTGCTTCAAGGACATGATTGCTGAAGGATGGCTTGTCATCTACATGGATGACCTCCTCACCTTCTCCCCCAATGCCAAAACCCACAAGGAACACACCAAGCATGTCCTACAACATATGACAAAGCTTGACCTTCATCTGAAGCTCGAAAAGTGCAAGTTCACTACCTCAGAAGTTGAGTACTTAGGCATGATCATCTGCCCAGATGAGCTTGCCATGGATCCAGTCAAACTCAATGGTATTTGGAAATGGCCCACTCCTTCTAAAGTCAAAGATGTCCACTCCTTCCTTGGCTTTGCCAATTTCTACTGACATTTCATCCCTGGCTACTCTAACATCACTTGCCCCCTCCTCAACCTCACCAAGAAGAACCAATCCTGCAACTGGTCCCCTTCTTGCCAAGAATCCTTTGATGAGCTGAAGAAGCTCTTCCTTTCCCAACCAATCCTCTACCTCCCTGACCCCACCTGACCTTTTGCCATCACCACCAATGCCTCTAAATATGCTTCAGAAAGCATACTTTTCCAAACTGATGCCAATGGTGACTGGCATCCCTGCTCCTACCTGTTGCAATCCTTTTCTTCCACAGAATGAAACTACAACATCTATGTATGACTGAGAACTCCTCACCATCATTCATGGTCTCAAAACATGGCAACATTACCTCCATGGCTCCCCTTTCCAGGTTCAAGTCTTTACCAATCACAAAAACCTGACATACTTCTGCCAACCCCAGAAACTCAACCATTGACAGGCTCAATGGTTACTTGATATCTCCAACTTTGACCTACATCTCACCCATGTCCCTGGGACCTCCCTCACTATCTCTGACGCCTTATCTTGCTGCCCTGATCTCCTCCCCACCTCCGATGATGACAACAACAATGTCACACTCCTTTTGGACTCCCTCTTCATTAATGTCATTGGTGTTGCCCTCCAGGAGAAGCTGGCATTCTCCTCTGCCTCCAACCCTCTTGTGCTCGATGCACTTCATGCCACCACTGGTGATGTCCCAGCCCATTTTTGCTCTTGGCTGTCTGATTGACAGTATGACACTGGCATCCTCACCTATCAAGGCTGCACCTATGTCCCTCCTGACCTCTGGAAGTCTGTTGTTAAATGACACCATAATCACTTCACTGCTGACCACCCTGGTTATTTGAAAACTCATCAACTTGTCACTTCTGAATTCTGGTGGCCTGGCCTTGCCCAATTTGTTCAGAAGTATGTTGAGGGCTGCACCTCCTGCCAGTTGGCCAAGGCAAACACCTGTCCCACTGTTCCCCCCCTTTGTCCCATCTCCTCCTCTTGCTCTTGCCCTTTCCAGCAGATTTCTTGCAATTTGATCATGGACCTTCCCCTTTCCAATGGCTTTGACAGCCTTTTGGTCATGGTAGACCATGGGCTTACTAAGGGGGTAATTCTCTGTCCTACAAAGAAATCTGTCTCTGCTGAAGGGATTGCCTCTCTCTTTTTCCACAAGGGTTACACTCAGTTTGACCAATATGACAAAATCATCTCAGACTGTGGTTCCCAATTCACCTCTGCCTTCACCAAAGAACTTGGATGACTTCTAGGATATGACCTTTCCCTCTCCATGGCCTATCACCCCCAATCCAATGGAGAAACAGAACATGTTAACCAGGAAGTTGAAACTTATCTCCACATCTCCTGTGGCAACTCCCCTTCCATATGGTCCCACATGATCTCCCATGCTGAATTTGCCCACAACCACCACCCTCACTCCATTACCAGCAAATCCCCTTTCTTCCTCACTTATGGCTTTGAACCTCACCCTCTCCCCACTGTCATTGCTGAATCCAACCTCCCTGCAGTTGAAAAACAACTGAAAACTCTCTCCACCACTTGAGACAAAGCTCTGGCTGCCCATGAACTTGCTAGACAAGTCATGAAAGCTCACTCTCATGGTACATTCACTCCCTTCTGTAAAGGTGACAAGGTTTGGCTAGAAGCCCACAACTTAAAATGCCTTATCTCCTACCCAAAGTTCACTCCCAAGCAAGAAGGTCCCTTTACTATTGTCCAGGTGCTATCTCCACTCATTTACAAACTCCATCTCACTCATACCTGGAAGATTCACAACAGGTTCCACACTTCCCTCTTATCACCCTATCATGAAAATGATGTACAGAGCCTGAACTTCCCTTTTCCCCCACCTGACCTCATTAATGGAGAAGAAGAATACCAGATGGAAAAGGTGATCTGACACAAGGGAACCCCAAACAACCAATGCTTCTTGGTCCAATGGAAAGGATATTCGGCCAAAGAAGACTCCTGGTGAAACACTCAAAGTCGTAGTTGAGTGCAGGTGTAGATGAAAGTGGGAGAATAAGGGTGAGCATGCAATTGCAAGTACTTGAAGAGGGGAAATGTAAGGAAAGGAGTCTATCTTGCTATGGAACTCTGAGGGGAGAACCAAGAGAACTCAACTGAGGAGTTCCTTGGGGATCTATTGGTTTATATACTAAAGTACATGTTTGTCTGTATAGTGTACAGATCATAGATAAAGTGTCCATGTGCATCCAGTGAGGATGTGGCAGCATAGCCATACATGCATATATTGTGAGGAGTATATACTGTAGGTGCATGGTGTGGCAGGTTTAAAGATAAATGATCATAGGGGCCAACATGCCCTAGGCATGAGGCAAGTCCGATTGTGACATATGTGATATCCATGAGGGAATCAAAAGATGAATGCACAGTCCATGAGTCCATGAAGAAGTAAAAGGTCAAATGGGTCCATGTGCCCATAAGCAAAAGATAAACATATGCTTAGATGTCAGCTGTTGTGGAAGCCCGCCTGAGGCAGGAAACACTGAGAGGACGAACAAGAGAACTCGCGAAAACGGTGGATTGAGGATCTAACTACGATGGCCCGCCCTTATATATCTGGGCGGGTGCGATAGCATACCAAATGGACAGGCACGTGAGCATGTGCCAGATAGCGAGATCAGTATGTAGATGATCAGCGTAAACGTTCGGCCGTCAAGCCGCCTGCCTTACACCCTCCCCCTCCATCATGAAAGATTGCCCCTGTGCGTGGCCTCCCAAACATCTAATGCCTCACAGTCTTCAACCATCCGCCACGGCAACCATTCGTCGTCTTCAGCACCATATCCGACCCAGCGCACCAAATACTGCTTCCCACGACCTTTCCAACGTTCGTCCAAGATACGATCGATGAAATTTTCTTCGGCACCAGAGGGGGTTACCACCGGCCCAGGGCGAGGGTGCTCCCGCAAGGGGAAGAGAGAGGCGTCATTTTGTATGTATGGTCGAAGCTGGCTGACATGGAACGTCGGGAAGATATTGGGTGAGTTGGGGAGGTCGAGTGTGTAAGTTGAGGACTCAGGGTGAGCGTCGGTGACAAGGTAAGGTCCGTCGAACCGCGGCATAAACTTTGCGACTCGTTTATCGCCGGCCTGAAGATACTCGCGTCGCCGGTGCTTCGTTGCAAGGAGTACCCGGTCGCCAACCTGGAAAACGTGAGCAGGCGTACGATGTTTGTTAGCCGAAACAGCTTGAGAGAGCTTAGTGGTCAATAGGTTATCATGCGCATCCCATACACGAGCTTGCAATTGTGAAAGTAAGGCGTGAGCATCAACAGTCTCCGGCGCTCCAGGATCTGGCATGGACAGAGGGGGCAGGACGCGCGGCGATCGGCCGAGGTGCAGTTGGAACGGAGAGAAGCCGGTGCTGCTGTTAATGGAGGTCATGATATCGAAGCGGATCTTTGGCAAGGCCTTGACCCAGCCGTGTTGCAGACGGTCGACATGATAACGAAGAAGTTGAATCACAGTCTTGTTTGTGCGTTCACTGGCACCATCCGTTTGGGGGTGATACGCGGTTGACATTTTCAGGTGGACACCAGTGAGCCGGTGGAGGGCGCGCCAGAACTTGGACAGGAAGAGTTTGTCCCGATCGGAAACGATTTCGAGGGGAAGACCGTTCTCGCAGTACCAATGTTCGAAGAACAGTCCTGCAAGGTCCCGCGCTGAAATGGAGTCTTTGCAAGGCACGAGGCGGATATCTGCATTCAGACGGTCAGTGAAGGAGATGATCGTGTTGAACCCATGCTCAGCAGGGAGAGGCCCAATAAAATCTATTGCGACAGAGTCACCACGCTGGTCTGGCACCGGTAGGGGATGCAGGGGACCGCTCGGCGCCATCATGGGTGACTTGTTGCGCATGCATTCGGAGCAGCTGGGAATATACGATTCGAGCAGGTCACGGCGCATGTTAGGCCAGTAGTAAGATGAACGGAGGCAAGCGTAGGTCTTTTCGCCACCAAAATGTCCGAGGGAGTCATGTGCCAGACGAAAAATAGACTCGCGCAGGTTGGAGACCCGCGGGATGATTAAGCGATCTGATAAATAAAGAAGTCCATCACATTCTACAAGGTTAGGGAAAGAACCGAGAAGAGAAAAGAGACGGCGGCAGTATGGGTCGTCAAGGTAGCCTTGCAAAATGTCCCGTACGAGGGACCGATCGAGCGCCACAGACAACGTCCCCACAGGCAGTGTGGGGAAGGCCGCGAGTGCCGAGGCTATGCAACGAGGCGCTGGAATGGCTGGTGTGGTGCGGCTGAGGGCATCGGCAACGACATTGCGGTCGCCTGGCAAGTAGGAAATGGAGAGATCGAATTGCGAAAGGTATTCTTGCCAACGTGCTTGTCGGCGAGACAGCTCGCGTTGCGAGAGGAAGTTTTCAAGCGTACGATGATCGGTGAGGACAGTAACAGGCGCACCAAGCAATTCGATACGCCAACGTTTGAGAGCTTTGACAATTGCAAGTAGTTCCTTTTCATGTACCGGATAGTTGAGTTCGGCACTATGGAGCTGAGAAGAATCGAAGGCCACGGGTCGGGCAGTGTCCCATGTACGACCCCATGAGAGCATCGTGCCTGTGCGGAAATCAGAGGCATCGCATGTCAGGAAGATCTTATTATCACCGGGATTGTCATGGTCGATAACCGTTAGACAATGCGGGCTGACAACGAGGTCTTTGAGGGCTTGGAAGGCCTGCGCATGCTCCGGTTGCCAGACGGGGAAGTGGCGTTCAGCATCTTTGGTGGTCAGGGACGAAAGCACGCGGGTGTGCTCGGCCACCTGAGGGAGGTGGTCAGCCAGAAAGCGTACCAGACTGAGGAAAGACCGGGCATCATGAGCAGAGCGAGGGACCGGCCAGTCGAGGATGCGGGCAATTTTCTTTGGGTCTGGTTCAACACCACGGGAGGAGATCCGCCTGCCCAGGAAATCGACTTCTAAAAGAAAAAGGGATGTTTTCTTTGGCGAGCAGAAGAGACTGGCCTTGCAAAGCGCTTCAAGGACAAGGCGCACATTAAGTTCGTGTTCCTCGAGCGTCTGAGACCAGATTATGATGTCATCAAGGTAGACATGACAGATTTTTCCAATGAGATGTCGCAAGGCGGCTGTGATGCGGCGTTGATGGTGAGGGGGCGCATTGCACACTCCCATCGGCATAACAGTCCACTCGTACAAACCGAAAGGAGTCAGGTTAGCGGTAAGGGGAATGTCGTCCGGATGCATCTTTGTTTGAAAGAAGGAGTTGGTCATGTCGATTTTGCCAAATATTTTGCCCTTGGCACAGTCGCACAAAATCTCATCAATTCGAGGCAGAGGATGACTGTCAGGCACAGTGTTAGCATTCAAGAGACGGTAGTCGTTTACCCAGCATGGGAGGACAGTAGGATCCGCTTTAGGGATAATGAACGCAGGCGAAGCATGTGGACTGTTGGATGGCCACAAACGGCCCGCTGCAAGGTGTTGATCCAATAACGTCTTCCAAGCTGCACGATATTTCTGCGGGCAGTCATAAGAGCGTGACCGGATAATTTTATCGGCATCGCGGACCCTAATGCGAAAGAGGAAATCATCAGGAAGGTCATCCACATGAGGGATGTCAGAAGGAAACCGATCAGCAAACTCTCGTTTAACAGCTGCATCTCGGTGAAGTAGGTGTTCGGCAGAGGCAATGGTTGCGATACGAAGTTGGATGGCGGCGATGACATCAGGAGGTCTGACAGGCTCGCAAGAGGCATCAATACGCTCACGCAAGGTGGGGAGGACGTACTTAAGTTCATCAACCACCCTTTGACGTAAGGCAGGAAGATCAGGTGAAGGCACGCATGTGGCGGGAGGGGATGAAGGTGTGGGAAACACGTGGGGCTGTAGAAGGTCATAATTGCAGTCCTTGGCGATACAGGTACGATGCTCATGATCGATAACAATGCGGTTATGGGAAAGAAAAGGGGAACCCAACAGAATCGGTGTGCAAAGGGTTGGCGCGATCAGGGCACGAACCGTTTTGGAAGAAAAAGAAGAATCAAGGGACATGCAGGACAAATGGACATAATGCGTTAAAACCGTGGGAGTCTGTCCCTCGCTGACCGCCATTGTTATGGGAAATGGGCGGTGGAGGGCGCGGACACGGAGCCCGAGGCGCGACACAAGCGCTTGTTCAATCAAAACTACGGGAGACCCGTGGTCAATCAGGGCATCGACACGTACAGGAGCAGAAGCGTGCGGCCCGTCGACAAGACATGCCCAGCGCAGGTGTGGAACAGAGAAGGGTGCAACGCACCTGGATTCCGAGTCAGATCCACATGAGAGATCCGCAGCAGGCATGACAACCCCAACTGCCGGGGCATCCTGGGGTGCTTCAGTGACAGCGGCAACAGGTTTGGCCCGAGTTGCTGAGGTATGTGTGGCAGTGTGGGTCATGGGAGGACAGAGGCGTTCAATATCCACCGTCGTCAGCGTACGGTAGGACGAGGCGTCAGGGAAGCCAGTGGTACAGTCACGAGACCGGTGATCAACGAAAGGAATGCGACATTTGAGACACCCATTGTTTTCCATCAGGAGGCGCCGCTCCTCGGGAGTAAGTGGGGGGAGTCGTACGAAGGTGAGACGAGCCATTGCGGAAGAGGAAGTGGCAGGAGGTTTGTTGGGTCGCGATGATGAGGAGACGGCCCGAGAGTCCTTCAAGAGTGTCTCAATCAGTTGGCGATGACGACGTGTTTCGTGAGTGCGATCATCATCCAACCGCGAGACACGCTCAAGCCAGGTGCGGAAGCCCTCATTGGGAACTGGGGCGACCAAGAGAAGTTTCTTTTGTAAGTCAGGGTGGAGGTGTGCTTCCAAATGGAATCGTAAGGCATCGTCGGAAAGATGGGACGGGGTACCACGGAGAACACTATTCAAACCCTCTAACTCCAGAGCCCAGTCTTGGAACGCGCGGTTCTGTTGCAGAGACCCAAGCAGCTGTTGTCGTAGGAGGGTGTCCCAGTCCGATGGCAGCCAGACGGATTGCAGCTCAACCAGGAAGTCATCGAAGGACAACAGGGTTAGCCGATCCTGATTGGTCCCGAACCAATCTTGCACCCGAGGATCCAGCAGGTTCCAGGCTACATAACCTACCTGCACGTCAGCAGCAATAGACTTGATACGGAAATATTGGCGGCAGCCATTTTCCCAACGGCGTAAGACCTGTGGTGTCAGACTCCCTGGAGTGATGGTAGGTGCCTTGTTGCCAGACGTCTGGACGAATTCACCAGATCCGGGCATTTTGGAAGTGGTTCGGGGAACAGGGATCGAGGAGGAGGAAGCGGAGGATGAAGAGGAGGACG
>JBBPMV010000675.1:0-12882 GCA_038090495.1 Heimioporus retisporus | reverse complement strand
GCTCACTTGCTCAATCCAGTACTACACCCTAGTACTGTTACTCTCTATCAAGTCTCTCTGCTAGAGTGAGTCTCACACTCAACAATCCCTATCGTTGATCTGCACACCACAAAGAAAGCTATCTACGAATAGCCTCGTACACAGCATAGCCTTTCTTTAAGCCCAACAATAGTAGGTTCAGGTTCAGGTTTGGCTCAAGAGGCCCCTGAACTGAACTGAACTGAACTTTGGCAGCCCTAGTTGTTGCTCAAATTCCTACTAATGGACGCAATCGCTCTCAAAAGGCAACTAAAAAGTTGATCAAATTTTGGCGGCATCAAGCATACTTCATAATCGACAAAAAATCAATGCTCTCTGGCAAATTCCTCGCACGCATTTCTGCAGCGTTGAACAAGGCGAAGAGTTTGTCTGGAGGATCACAGTTGGATGTTCCATTTGGAGGGGTCAATGTGATTGTGGTTGGCGATTTTCATCAATTTCCTCCAGTGGCTGGGCGACCGTTGTATTGGCCATTGGAACCTGATTGAGCAGATGACGAAGAACAACTTGGTCGATCAATTTTTGAACAGTTCAAAACTGTTGTGCAGTTAAGAGAACAAGTTCGCGTTGTCGATCCTGAATGGCATGATCTACTTCAACACGTTCGACAAGGCAGTTGTCGACGGCATCACATAGATATGCTGCGGTCGCTTATCATCTACAATGAAAATTGCCCACAGACCGATTTCACAACGGTTCCTTGGAATGAAGCTGTTTTAATAACACCACGTCACTCTGTTCGCCATCAATGGAACAAAGCAATGTGTAAAGAACAATCCCGTCGATTCAAACATGTTCTCTTTGTATCACAAGCAGCAGATACAATCCAAGGTCGGCCAACGAATATTGCAGAAGGATTTGCGATGGCGACACAAACCCGGTCCCAGCATGCTGGTCGGGACGATGAACGGGGTGGACTTTCAAACCATGTTTCATTGTTCGTTGGGATGAAGATTATGGTGACATTCAATGTTGAAACAGATATCGACATTGCCAACGGCTCGCGTGGAGTTATTCAAAAGATCATTCTCGATGAAAGAGAAGAGCAAACCTCTTTTGCCAATGAATCAGTGATCCACTTGAACTTTCCGCCTGCCTACGTTCTCGTGAAAATGGAAAACTGCAAGGTACCTCAGCTAGATGGTCTTGAAAAGGGAGTAATACCAATTCTACCTTTGGAACGCACTTTTTCAGTTGTCGTTGGAAACGAGACTAAGAGTGTAACAAGGAGGCAATTGCCGTTGACACCAGCATACGCATTTACAGATTATAGATCTCAAGGGCAAACCATAAGTAATGCTATCATTGATATCGCAACACCTCCTACCGGGTCTATTTCGCCTTTCAACATCTACGTTTCGCTGTCTCGTTGCCGAGGAAGAGACGGGATATGCTTGCTTCGTGATTTCGATGAAAAGTTGTTGATGACTCATCCGAGCGAATACTTGCGTGTGGAGGACAAACGGTTGAGAATGCTAGATGAAGAAACCGCTGTCTGGTGGAGTACGATACAATCAGATCTGGAGAAGAAACAGTGTGGCGACTCCAGGTAGAACCAACTGCCACCGCGTAATGTATTTTACATCATATTATGAATATCATTGTATCTATATATGTATTTTCTTCTTTCCCACGTCAACATTTCACGGTGTATAGCCACAATTGTCAGCCCGAGTGACCTTGTAAACAAGGTGACCATGGGCCATATGATGTAGGATTTTTCGTACTGCAAGATCTGCGTAAACTATGAGCTAGTAAAATAGACATCATTGACTTGGGTTCGTCAGGTAAGTGGTAGCGTGGTTGATGGCAGTTACACAAGAAATACAGAGTAATACAACCCATGCAGCGTAAGACACTAAGCACCAATGTGCACATAGAGAACCCGTTGATCGAGAGGTACTCTCACCGACCTCGTCGTCCTCCACAACGCATACGCTGCGCGCGTATGATCCAACTGACCCAATTCGTCCACCATATGCTTGTAAAATACGGACGTGATCTTGTCCGCCTGCGCATCGTCCACTGCCCACATCGTCCCAATCACCGATCGAAACCCGGCGAACTGCATCGCAGCCACAAGATGGAGCGACTCGTCCGGGCTCTCTTCATCTCCGACCGTCGTATGACAAGCTGACAGGTACGCGAATTCTGCGTGCTTCAAGTCCAGCTGTCTGATCCGCTGGACCGTCAGCCGTCCGTCTTCGAGGGCGAACGCGGAGTCGAACGGATGACTTTTGTCCGGGAGCCCATGACATGCGAGGTGCACCCACTCGTTCCTTCCCAGTTCCTCTGTCACCCTCGAAATAGACGAATCTTGTCCCTCGATCGAGGTGAACGTTGCGAGACCTTCTATGCGCTGCGCGAGGTTTGCTAGTTCTGTGCCGACCGACTGGAGCTTATTGGTTCCTCTCGCGTTCGCTTGTCCGATAGCGACGAATCGTTTCCGGCTAAATCCAGGTGTCGAGGAAGCGGATTGCCGAGCCCGAATGAGCGCGCTCAGAGTGGAAGTATACGACGAGATGTACAGATCTGAAAAACCCTTTTGGCCCTTTCTATACGGTGCAGCAGCGTGTAGCGGCAGAAGAGAAAACTCGGCAGTAGGACACCACCAGACGCGGGATTCAAGATGGTACGTGAGTTTGGAACGAAGGCAATCAGCGATGGGGAAGACAACTTTGTCCCAAAGATCCCGCAAGAAGACTTGCAAGTCTTTCGTGATTTCATCTTTTTTTGCGCGCTCGGTTAATTTACCGAGCGTAGACACCAGTAGCCGAACATCTTCCTGCTTGATCAACAACGGGACGTGGATAGGATCACGGTTAACAGAGACAACAAGCGCGTCGCAGCCATATTGACTTGCATTCAGGATAATGACTGGTCCATCACTCGCTGCATGCTGAAGGTCAGAGAAAAGTGAGGGGAGAAGGAACCGGGAAAGACCAGGCAACTCGCGGATCGTCGATATTGTCCCTTCCAGTTTCACGTTTAACTGCCAAACCCGATGATGTTGGTCTTCACCGGTGGAATTGAGAGCATCTCGAATGAGTGAGGTCAGATGTGCATACTCATCTGCCAACGCCCTCCCTTCCGAGCCAGATGCGACCACGTCGTCAAGTAAGGAACGGAGGCGAGCGAGCTGATTCCAAGAGAGAGCGCGACCTTGTTCGAGTACCTCGACCGCACTTGTGGGGGACTGGTTACGAGAACAAGCTGAGAATGCATCAATTGCAAGTGATGCAGATTGTTTCCTCAGAACGGCAAGATTCTGGGGTAAAGATGGGAGTGCGGCAAGGTATTGAACAAGTAGCCGAAGAGCTGTTTGGTATGCGAGAATGGTCGAGGAGTGGTGGAATTTTTCGGCTGCTGTGATCCAAGCTCTCGAAAGAGAGAGATCATCAGAAGATACCGATCGTGTAACATAGGTCAGCTCATTGTAGAGAGAAAAAATTTCCTCTTTGTCATCTTCCTTGCGGAGCTACATTCAAATGGATGAGAAAAAAAATGCAATGAGACCGGAAAAAAGTGCGACCTTCTGGTACCGATATCTGAGATCACATGCGAGGTTGTTTAAAGAGCGTGACCGCGATGGATGCCCTGGTGGACGAAGCTTCAAGGCCTCTCTGTCAAGGTTGATGGCCTCACTGAGGTCTTCTACTGCACCGAGCTTCTGGTACCGATCAGTGAGACCAGATCCGAGGTTGTTTAAAGACAATGACCGCGATGGATGCCCTGGTGGACGAAGCTTCAAGGCCTCTCTGTCGAGGTCGATGGCCTCGCTGAGGTCTTCTACCGCACCGAGCTTTCGGTACCGATTTCTGAGACTACATCCGAGGTTGTTTAAAGACAATGACCGCCATGGGTGCCCTGGTGGACAAAGCTTCAAAGCCTCTCTGTGGAGGTCAATGGACTCGCTGAGATCCTGCAGTCCACCCAGCAATAGGTACCGATCGTCGAGACAAATTGCGAGGTTGTTCAAGGAGGTCGACCGATCTGGATGTCCAGATGGGCAAAGCTTCAGATGCTCTCTCGCAAAGTCAATAGCCTCGCTGAGATCATCCGCACCGCCCAGCTGTGCGTATCGATCGGAAAGGCAATTAGAGAGGTTGCACAAAATATGCGGCCGATTTGGGTGCCCCGGGGGACAAAGCAACAGTGCCTGTTTGTCGAGGTCAATGGCCTCACTGAGACCCTCTGCTTGGCCGAGCTGCTTATACCGAGGAGAGAGATAAATGGCGAGGCAACACAAAGAGGTAGATCGGTCCTCGTTTCCCGGCGGACGAAGCTCCAGAGCCTCCCGCTCAAGGAGGATAGCTTCCTCGATGGTTTCCATTCCTCCAAGTCGTTCGTACCACTGCCAGAGATGGGATGAAAGCAGGCTCAAACTATAGGCTCGCAAGGGGTGGCCAGGGGTGCACATCGTGAGCGCTTCACGATCAAGGGCGATCGCCTGCTCGATGCAACGCGCTTCGGCGCCCTGCACAAACTTGGCGCAAAGTGAATCTGCGCGTGAAAGCAGTTGTTCAAGAGTTTGCCGAGTCACTTGCTCGTCCTGGTCGTTGACGCGATGAAGGTGGAAACCTGACGAGATGTACTGGGACATACCATCGTGGGGCCAACTTGTGAGCGTGCCGGAGTGGTTCTCGAACAGTTCGCTGCGTCACTTGCTTGTTATAGTCGTCGTTGACGGTGTGAGCTCTGGGATTGTTGGAGCAAAAAGTTGAAGTCGTTTGGGTGTGGTGGTTAGAGGGGAAGGTGTTATGCTGTGCGTTTGAGACGAGGCCAGAAAGTCGTGTACCGCATGTTTGCATTCATGATCGAATTTGACAAGCACCCATGAATACGTAAAGAACACAGTCATCAGACGCATGCCTCGAGAATACCCGTTGTCCACTCATACACATATTATAAAGAAAATGTAGTAGAGTATATTGTAATGAGCGTGATAAATAGAGAGTGAGTAGGTCCAGAAAGTGTAAAACTAAGCAGAGAATTAAAAAGTGGCCCTCAAGAAAAGGCACAGGACGAGCTGGTATGTCCCCTCGGCCAAGAATCAAAGAAAAAGGTATCTAGAAATGCAAGGCAGCAAGCGGCGAGGAATAAATATCATCATATGAAAAGAGTCCGGAGAATTGAGACATTAGTAGTATACACCACTCGGACCTTAACCGGTCACTACCTCCACTGTCCCGCGTGATCGCCCTCATGAATGCAAGAACGCGATTGGCATAATCTTGCAGCGGGACCGGTCTGATCTTGTGCTATTAACGTTGCGTCAGACAAAACGTCCGATCCAACAATCCACTACAATGACTGCACGCACCCGATCCGCAGACAGCCTTTCCCAAGAATCCTCGAGGTGCTTCATGGGCGATTACGGCATGAAGATACCGATGATGGCAAGACGGTACAGCACTACCATCGGCTGGTTCGCCTCGTCCGTCACTTGTGATCCACCCTCGTCCTGATAAAATGAGAATGGGCCTCGGTCGCTCCGGCTTTTGTCAGACAGGTCAAACATGTCCGTGCAGAAGTGCTTCGGATCAGTTTCGCGCATGGCACGATCTCAGTTGCCCCGTATGACGAGATGTATCCAAACGAGGCTATGTCCAGAGTGCAAAAAGGCAGCGTCGCGACACAGCTATTCGATCAGAAGGACGCGCTTGTCAGGGCCGGGCTCAAGAAACTTGTTACGGTTGACCCAGTTCAGGTCCTTGAGCACCCCATGGCGGTTTTTTGCGCCTTGAAGGCTCGCGACTGACAGTGTTCCCCTTGAGGTCATCCGCTTCATGAATGTCCTTGTGAAGAAAAGAGGTTCATGATCACAAAGTGGATCTTGCAACACCCAGCAAGCTTGACACGATGGAGGCTGTAAAAGCGGAAGAGGAGGGCATGCGGGTTGGACTTGGGTGGGCGCAATAGACCCTGAGGATGGACAAGAGGAACTCGTGCTCCGAGCAGCGGATTTTCTTGATGATGAATTGAGAGTCGCGGGAAAAGTGAATAAAGGAGCCGATCCGGCCAGGAGAGCCGAGTTTGGAGAGAATGTAGTTTGCGGTGAGGGAGAAGAGGTAGTCCGACAAGGTGAACTGAAAGTCGCCTTCGCACAGTTCGAGAAAGACCCAGGGACAATAGCCGTCAAACTTGAAGTCACACTTTGTGGATGGCGTGAGTTCGTATCTGCGTGAAGAGAAAGACGGGGGACGTGGGTGTCAAAAGAATAGTTGTATCGTGCCTTGATCAGTGGTCCTTTGATCTTGGCCTGGCAGCGGGGACCTGGTCGAGATGAGCTATGCTAGAAAGAAACGGCACACAGACGGACCGTGATGCAAATGCCCGAGGGTATATTGTACATGAAGACATAGTAGACATGCTCCCCCCCCCCGATGAGGCTGGCCACGAGGACCTTGTATTTATCGCATGAGCGCTCCTTGGCGTGACTCTGGGCCTTTGTGCGCATGCGTTGGCGACATTGGAGCTGGATGTCGTCCTTGATGGCGGTGTCGTAGCCTGCCTAGGGCACAGGGCGCACGGGACGAATGCGGCCGCGGGTGGTGTTGCGCCGTGGTGGTGGTACGTCCACGGTCTGGAGCGCGTTGGTTGCTGGCGGCAATGACGGCAGCAGACGGACTGTGAGGAGCTGGGTTGACACTGGTGTATTTTGAGTGACTCCGTGACGTTCACGCCACGGAGCGTTGGAATGAGAGCACATGGTGTAGGGGGATAGGACGAAATGTACAGGTCGGAAAAGCTTTCCGGCGACCCCTACGTAAAGCAGCAGGATGGAGGGCAAGAGAGAAAAGTCGGGAGTGGGGGCATCACCAAATACGGGATTGGGGAGGACATGTCATCAGGAGGGCAACGGCGACGCGGGAAACGACAGGGTTGCAGAGTTTGCGCAACAAGATTCGGGTGTCGCTAGACGTGTGGAGGGATTCGGTTACTACGAGTACAGAGTGTGCTAGGTCGTTGACGGGTGGTGAGGTAGCAGCTATGGTCGGGCCCACAAGCGCGTAATGCTCTCCTGTGAAGCGATGCCGGGCGTTGTGAGAGCTGCGAGGGCGGGCGGTAAAGCCTTGCAGAGAGACCAAATATGGGTGCTCGACGCCCGGTGGCAAGAAGCAAGGAATGTGACCGCTTACTAACGCTGTGACGAGGGCATCAAAGAGTCACGCTCAATGTACGAGTACTTGCATGGAATGCTGAGAGCGCTGACCAAACGTATCTCAACTTGGCTGCAACATCAGTCTTTTCATCCGCCACACGCCCTCGGATGTCGTCCTCTTCTAGCCTCAAGCCTCCCACCTTCCGTACGTTACCAAGGTTAGTTGATCGGACGTCGCGGCTCGTTCGCTGTGAAATTTCAGGGTCTGAAGATTAGTATGTCAACACTCCCGAGATGTGTGCAAGCGATGCGAGGTGCCGGCGCTGGGTCTCTCTCCACTACCACCTCGCACACTTGGTAACGATAGGGCCTTGGACTATTCGCATTTGCACTCGCCTACCCGCTCGCAAGCAGCGTCCACAAAAGGCAAGCATCCTTCTTTTTTTTTGTCCTTCGTGAGTTCCTCGTGCGAGGGAGAATGGGCTCAGACAACCAGAGAGGAAAAAAATCGTGCGAGAAGACCCCCCTTATGGAAGCCGCTGGCGTTGAAATGCGCGATCGCGACCGTTCTTTGATATGCTTGTGGAACGCTTGATAAAACCCCAGCGAGCCTCTGAGGCGAGGCGGGTCGGGTCGGATGGATTGGCACAGGTGGACATAGTAGTGAGGGCCGTGTTGTCGTCGAACGAACGCTCCTCGGAGTACTTTTGAGCCTTTGTACGTTTGCGCTCGCGGCGTATCTGCTCAGCCTGGAGTTGAGTGTCGTACTCGATGGCGGCCTCGCGGCCTGGCTGAGGTGCAAAGCGGACGGGGCGAATGCGGCCGCTGGTTGTGTGGCCGTGGTACATACACCCGTACACGTTGGTTGATGCGCGGCACAACTGCTGCCTTGGCGCACGCCGGCAGACCGACGGTGGCAAGTCACGGAAATGAAGACTCCAACATACTTTTCCAACGAGCTGCATGACGTAGCAACGGCGTGGCTTCTCTGAAAATTTTTTCCCCTCGCGCTGGTGAGCTAGTCTGAGGTTGTTGCGCAGAGAGCCAGACCGTCGATAGACGGTCTGGTAAATTTCGTTGCGGTCCGAAAGGGGTTGCACGTTGCAGGCTGATCGGTGCACGTGATATTTGACCACTACGAATCCAGGATTTCTATCACGTGCGCCGATCATCCGCCTCCTTCGGATCGGAACAAAATTTACCAGACCGTCGACAGACGGTCTGCCTCTCTGCGCGGCAACCTCACAGCAGGCTGATCACCGGACTGCTGGTGAGCTCGACCGCTGTTTTTTTGCCATTCGGATCCAGAAACCGATTATGAGGTTAGAAAATTTCCTGGTCAACGGGGAAACCGTGATACGATGAGAGATAACTGACAGGTACAGGCACTTATATCATCCGGTTGACAGGACACTTTCGACCAAGTACTAATGTAGAGTGTTTCAGAGAACCGTTTCTTCGGAAATAGCCCTCCTGACAGTTTCAGCTTCCACGTTGAGCTAGTATAATCGATCGATGAGTAGCTTTCCAGACGTTCGAAGGCCATTGGTGCCGCTCTTGCTTTGTTAAGGGGGACTAGATCATGTTTTCGCGACGAATCGGTATCAAGCGATGTCGTTGGCTGTCGGAGCCGATACGGGTCTTCGCATTATCCGAACAACTCCCGCTTGGGGAAAATTGAACATTGCCGCAAACCAACCAAGCGTCCGAATACTTCCCGAAGTTGCATCTCGAAGCTGGATATAAATTTCCGTAACCACAAGACTCTGAGCTCTCCTCTTGGAACTGCCCCCGCACCTCCTTACCACCGCGTACTATCGTCCAATGGCAAACGCATTCTAGTTCGAATCCTTGCAAGCAGGGTTTGTGCGCATCTTCGTTTGGATTTACCGCCTACGTTTCATCGATGTGGCCTACGCCGCCGGAGTCTCGTACGTCATTCTCAAAGTTGCTCAGGCCATTCACTGCCGATCAAGAATGACTCCCCTTTGTGGACCACCTAATCCTTCCTTCGCGTGGGGCATCGCTCGATTGGTCTTTACGTCGCCTGGTATGGGGGCACAGTACGAGAAATGGGCGAAGAAATATGGTTGGGTGTATGAGGTCCCCTGGGTGCTGGGCGGAAGAAAAATTGTCCTCTGCGATCCTAAGGCCATAGCTCATGTATTTGGGCATGAGCCGTGGACATACGTACCGTCAACTTTTGGAAGGCTTTCGACGGAGGTCCTTGTAAGTAGCAGTCTGATACGGAACACAAGATCACGATGTAGGCTGATCAAGTTGCATAGGTTGGAAAAGGAATACTGACCGCAACGGGAGAGGTCCACCGTAGGTAAGTAGCATCTGATGGCTTGTCTACGTGGGGTGCCTGGGTGATGATCCGCTGCAGGCAACGGAGAACATTGAGTCCCGCATTCAGTACCACTGCCATTCGCAATTTGACACCGGTATTCTACGATCTGGCTTACAAGGTCCGTCTCTAATACCTTGAATGTCTATATTCCTCAGTCGTTTAGGCTAAAGGTGTTGTGGACACTTATATCGAATCGAATGGCGGTGATAGCACTACAATCGATATCCAAAGTTGGTACGACTTTTCAGTGCTTGCGTCGTGATTGACTAATAATGTATTGTGGGATCCAGGATGAACCACGTCTCGTACGAAAGTGATTTTGACCTACTGTCCGCAGTGAATAAACAATGTTTTAATAGGCTCGACACGATTGGAATGGCCGGTTTTTCGTATGATTTTGGCGCACTCCGTGGTGCAATAACACCGATGTCCAAGGTCCTCGACACATTCGCGAGAATTGCGGAGAGCACCAATTTACTTTTCTTCGTGCTTGCTGAGGTGTTTCCGTGGATTTTTCTATCGATGGCGACACGCTCGAGGCTTACTCGGGAACTAAACGATGCGATGGGCGAGATCGCAAATATACTTCTCATGAAATTGAGAAAGAAGCGGGAAGTGGGTAGCGTGGAGAACAACGAGGAAAAATCCATCCTTGAACTTCTGAGTAAGCTTGCGTGGTCTCTACCATTCGACAAGTGATCTTGATCCGTTTAGTCACAGCCGAAGATGGACAGGGTCAGCTTCAGCTGATGCGAGAGGAAGTGTTACCACAAGTATTAATCACGACCATACATTAATTGGCGTTGTAGTTGATTGCTCTTCCGTAGGCCAAAGTTTTGCTTATTGCGGGCTACGAGACCATATCAGGTAAGGTCATTAATCTAAACTGAGAAAACTCATAATCTATCGCTGCTGGACTAGTCACGTTGACGGTATGGCATTCCTGGGCAATCAGTGGTATTTGGCCGACTCAAATATTTGGCGTTTCAGTGGGCGTTAATCGAGCTTTGCAAGAATCCGGACATCCAGAGCAAACTGCGAGCGGAGCTTCTAGCACTTGAATCGGATCCGACCTATGATCAACTCATTAACCAACTCCCGTACCTGGATGCCGTGGTACACGAGACGCTTCGTATGCACCCTGCCGTGCCTGATTTTACTCGCATGGTAATTGTCACAAATACCGTCATTGTGCTAACTCACCGGCTATGCCAACAGGCCGCAGAAGACGATGTGATTCCACTGAGCAAGCCTGTGTACAGTCGATCTGGCGAACGGGTTGATCATATCCCTGTTGCAAAGGGAACACTCCTGTTCATTTCCGCATCATCAATAAACCGTTCGGAAGCCCTATGGGGTGACAATGCTAACGAATTCAAGCCTGAGCGCTGGATCGAGGAAAATGGGATTCCCACAAGTGCCAAAGATGTCCAAGGGCATCGACATCTATTAACCTTCATCGATGGCCCCCGGATCTGTCTTGGAAGAGGGTTTGCGCTGGCCGAGTTCAAGGTGTGCCCTGCTATCGTCTTTCGTGGTCTAATTTATACCACTGTCATTTGACCTACCTAGATCGTGCTTTTCGTTCTCGTGAGATACTTTGTGTTTGAATTGCGAGATGGGCCAGATACGGTGATTGAAAATAAGATGAGCGTTCTCTTGCCAAGACCGAAAGTGGCTGATGAGGAGGGCACAGCTGTCCCATTGCGTGTGCGACATTTTGAGTAGGATACTGATTTTCACTGTTGGGGGTTGCTTGTATTATTACAATAGGATCCGAGAAGCGCCTCCTTTCCAGTGCGAATACATATATATTCTCAGGCTTGTCTCCACTGGGATATATCCTACCGTTTTGTGCCAATGTCTTTCAATACGCATGGCTGGGTGCTGGTAGAATAGCTGTCGTCAATTGGACTAAAAGCAGTAGGGACATGTGTATAGATGGGGGCGGGTGAACAAGGTACGGACTTTCCCCGGCCTGAAGCTGAACCCGAAACTGTCGGGGGAGTATGCTATGAGGGTGGATTGGGCGCTGAACAGCTGAGCACGAGCCGGTGTACCATCACGAGGGATGCCGTATCGTGCCAGAAGGATTGGTGTGCCACTTGTTTTCTCACACATAGTACACTAAATATTGCTTACGCTTCGGCACTCAGCAAAGCAAACATCCAGTACATGCTCTGACTAACATACATAGTACTTGGCCGCCGGGCCAGTAATATCTCACGAGTCACAGTGGCCCCCAACATTCAGACACCACCAGCCACTATGACGTTTGCCGTCGGAACGACTTGCATGTCAGCGCGCTTCGTAAGCGGCCGCCGAACTGCCGTATAAAGGTGATTGACATTAATCCGGCCTGCGAAAACCCAACGCTCAAAGTTGATCAGGAACGAGTTATGAATGTCATTGAATGTCGATCCACTGCAGACCCCACCAGGGTCGTGCAATATTATCACTCTGGGGGTTCAGTGGTGCCGATGTTGGCGAGTCACCAATGGTTGAAAGCAAGCACTCCCCTTTCGTCCGAGCCATTAGCTCCAGCCCGACGGAATTGCTGATATGCGTGTCTTCTCGGCAACGGCAAAGTTCCTCGGTTATTACACAACTTACACGTTAAGGCATGTTCTCGAGCTTTGGCTTTGTATAGAAAGTTCTTCCTGCTGCGCGCCGCAGAAGACTACGCGAAGCCTTCGGCATGTGTTACATATATAAACGTGGTCAGTCAGGTCTCAGGATGCTAATTCGTACTATCAGCCACGTTCCCTGACACTCTTCCCGTGAATTCGTAGGCAGAAACCTACCCCCGACTTCCTCGTATCCCTATGGACATATCCATGTATTCTGCGAAACTCGTCGAGTCCATGAACTCGATTTTGTCACGCATTCCCGGGCCTCACCTCTCTGTGTTCAATGCCACGATCGCTTGTACCGCGGTATGGGCCTTGCTCAAACTCATCCGGATTTCCCGCAGCCGGGTGTGCACCGCCAGGCTCATGGGTCCACCAAGTCCTAGCTTCACCTACGGCGTTGGCAAGACGCTCTTGGAGTCACAAGACGCGGCATCCATGTATGAATCTTGGGCGAAGGAATACGGTCCGGTGTTCGAAGTACCTTCCACTCTGGGCAAACGTAGAATCATCCTGTACGATCCCAAGGCGATTGCACACTTCTATGCACGGGAAGGCTGGTCGTATGATCGGTCGGCCACGAACAAGAAGATAATTGCGCAGTTGGTACGTGGAATTCTCTCGTACGTGACAATCCGTATCTCATATGTTACCATAGCTTGGGAAAGGTCTTTTTTGGGCTGGTAGAGAGAGTCACAGAAGGTGTGCCCCGACGTCTCCATCTGCTTGGCACAGAGAGATGACTGCTTGCTAGG
>JBBPMV010000674.1:0-12894 GCA_038090495.1 Heimioporus retisporus | reverse complement strand
TCCAGTTTCTCCTCGACTACCCGCAGGGCGCGGGGCGGCTGCAGACCACGCTCGCGTTCTTCGCGCGGAACGTGGGGGGGTATGCGCACGCCGAGGGACGGGCGAGCGTGTTGCAATTGTTGCAGGCTGTGGTGACCAAGTTCGACATGGGGCTGATGCAGAAGCATGCCGAGATGCTGTTCGTAGCGTTGGTGCTGTGCGTGGCGAACGATGGGGAGAAGGGATGTCGGGTCGCTGCGGCGGGCGTGATTCGGGTGTTGGTAAAGCGGTTGTGGGAGAAGGACAAGGACGAGGGGGAAGGGGGAGACGAAGGGGATGCGCGAGAGGGGTTATTGACGCGGATTGTGGTGGGACATGTGCACGCGTGGGCGGGGCAACGAGACAAAGGCGCGTTGAGAAGCGTTGCAATGCAGGTGTATGGGATTATTGTGGACGCGCTGCAGCGCGGATCGGCGCCGTATCTGGACGGGATCGTGGCGGATTTGAGCATGATTGCGGAGCGGGGCTGTGTGTTGCTTGCGAACGGGATGGAGGTCGATGACGAGGCAGAGGACGGCAGGGCAGGGGACGGAGAAGACGATGCGGGCAGATGCGAGGGCGAATGGCATGCGACGTATCAGACACTGCAGGCGCTCGCCAAGGTGTTGCAGGTGTTTCCGGAGGTGACGACGGGGGACGCGGTGCGTTGGACGGCGATCGTGACGTTGTTGGGGTATCCACATGCGTGGGTGCGGAGCGCGGCGTGTCGATTGGTCGGGGTATTGTTTGCGGCGGCATCGACGGGGACGGGGACGGGCGAGGAGGGTGCAGTGTGGACGCACACGGGCATGAGGGACGTGGCGGACAAGCTGTGCGCGTTGCTCAAAAGTCCGAACTTGGAGACGGCCGTAGCGTTGCAGGCGGTCAAGAATCTGTTTTTCGTTGGCAAGTGGTTTGCTACGCGGAGGTCGGGTGACGAGGATGGTCAGAGTGAGGGTGAGGGCGAAGGTGAGGGCGAGGAGGATGTTCAGGATGGCGAGGAGGACAAGGCCGGATCGGACGCGCTTCCGTGGCTGTTTTCCAAGCTATCGTATCAAGCACGCTCCGCGCAGATCGCGCGACGAAACAAGTCGAGTGGACCGGTGCGTCGTTTTCCTTGCGTGTTAACCTTGGTGTTATTCATGCGGCGACAGGCCAACTGGGCGCTTTGTCCGCTGTCGGTCCTGCGGTTCTTTGCAGCGATGACGTCACATATGGACGCGTCGCTACTCGAGCGCTTCTTGCCGCATATCTTGACACCGGTCTATCGTCTCACGGAAGAAGATACGATCCGGGATGCAGGCATGGGTAAGCGTCGACGGGCAGAGCGTGTATGTGCACGTCTGACCTCGTTATAGATGAGCTCAAGACGACAGCGATCGAGCTGCAAGATCTCGTGCAAGCCAAGGTGGGGACGACGGCGTTTGCCAGCGCGTATCACCGGATTCGGCAGGGTGCGGTGCGCGTGCAGCAGGCACGGCGCGTGAAACGAGTGACGCAGGTTCGTGCCACGTTTGGTTTTTTTTTTCGTCGTGGGGCATGCGGTTGACGGGCAGGGTAGGCGACGACGGCGCCCGAGGCGGCTGCGCGACGCAGACTGGCGCGGAACGCGATGAAGAAGGAGGGTCGGAAGCGCAAGAACAGGGCATTTGCGTACGTGTTTGTGTTGCGTCGACCTGCAACGACGTCAAAAACTGTTTTTTTTTTGTGTGTAGGGACAGTCGGGGTCAGGTCAAGCGGCGACGGGAGGTGTAGTGGCGTGCGCGGGACTACTCCTTTCTGCTCCTTTGATATGATGTGCCCATATCGATCCGATTCGTAATTTATTTCCTTTTTTCATACCCTGTCTATCACGATCGCATTCAAATGTTGGATTTCGGTCCTTGTCCATTAGGTACAAGCACAACTGACCTGTGTTCGGAGGCGCGCGCAATAGTTGAACTGTCGAACCCAAAAATCAATAATAGGAGTGGTATGTACTTCCGATAATAATCCGTCTCCTCCCCATCCGACTTGGGCTTCTTTTGGAGTCTCGTTTTTACGTACCGCAAGTTGATTGGGCCATCGCATCGGCGCTTGCGGCAACGCTGACGCGAGCCGCACCCGCAGACACGGTTCATCCGCAAGGCATGTGGGCGTCCTGTCATATTACAGCTCCTCTTCCCAATGCCGCACGATCGAGGAGGCGGCGGTGGAACGGGAGGCGTTTGCAAATCGGTCATGGTGACACGGATTGGATCCTGGACTGATCTCGACCTTTCTTGTTTATACCTCCTCCTGGTGGGTTCGTCGGTTATTTCATGATACTCACCTACACACATATACATGTATACAGACATTGCTCACCTCACCTTCAAACGCACGCTTTGTTCGTGTACGCACATCGTCCGCCCTCAGTGGCGGGCCTATACCCGGGGTAGAGTAAAAGGACGTAAAGGTGGGTCGTGGTTTGGTGGGGTGTACACAGGACACTATGGATGTAGATGATTGATGACGGGCCATTTTGTCATCTTGTCACCCCCAGGGGCATACGCTCATTTTCCCCCGCCGTCTTCTTCCTTTCGTGAGTCGCTTTCCTAAGGCACTGTCGGGATGAGTGCCTCCTCTCCCAGGATCGCGACGTCTTTACCAGCGTGGACGGGGACAGATGCAATGGGACGTGCGGTCACTGAAAGGTCTTGGCTCTTTACAAACTCGGATGCATTGTCGACTGCGTCGGCCCGCCAGGCAGGTTCAGGGCATATGTGTTATCGGATGGTGCCAGCGAAGTCCTCGCTTCGAAGAGCCACTGGAGACAAGAGGCGTGAAGGCGACAGACTCGGAGGTGCGTGCCCAGAGTTCACTGTTTGGCTCCGGTGCGAATCGTGCGATGTCTATCCTCCGATGGTTGTTGTACACGGAGTCTTGCACATGTTTGGCAGGTGCTAGTACCTAACTAACCGAAAACCCACAAGAGTAGGCATTTTCGAGCTCCGATATAAGGTGCACTTCGCATGGCAACTTGAACACTCAAAATCTGCTGACCGAGTTTGCTGGAGCGCTACACCTTGGTACCACCTTGAGACCCACTAATAGGAACTTTTCCGGTCCAAATACAGCATGTCTGTCGTCACACAACCCGACTTTTTAGATGCAGTGATCCCCTTTTCTTCAGTCGTGGTGAGCCTCAAATGTTACCCATGCTCATGCCAGCCCCAACTTTCGAGCCGCCATATACGAGCATGTTTGTTGTATATGGTATTGTCGTTACGATCCCAAGACAGTCTGAGCCTAAGGTTTTTTTTTTGAGCTATCGTCTCACTCTGAATCTTATCTTGATCACCCTTGCTACAGGGCCACGTATATGTTGCTCCTTGGAGCTGTCTTCACTTGTCAACAGATAGCTTACTCCCACGAAGTCAAACACATTCATACCAGTGCCACCATGCCGGATTAGCTCGCCCATGTATGGCGGTGGGGTCATTATACCAAGCTCTTTTTGTCATCGCTTCACAGTCAAGCTGAAGATGTATATAAAACATTCACATGCCGAGGGACCAGCTATCTGGTGGTCGAGGGTAAGAATTGCTCTTTGCGGATCAGAAATGCCGTCTTATCTCAAGGATCGCGACGTGTCCACAGCAAACCTAAAGCGAACGGGACGGCCCGGCTTCGGACCATGGTAGTTCTTGGGAGTACATAAAAGACAAATGGGTCAGCACGAGGTTCGGAACGACTCAACTTGCTGTCTATCCGCTTTCGGTGTACGCGTTGTAAAACATCCTTCACTTTTTTTTTTTGCTGTTGTCGTTGGTCCTTCATGCCGGAACTCACTTGCGATCGGATCTCTACCCCTGGTTGTCCCACCATGCCTGGTTTTACAGATGCCGAAGGCTCATCGAACGCCAGCCCCCCCAAGTCGAGCGAGGATGACACTGGAACCCTGGAACCACCCAACGACATATCCCGGGTTGAACCATGTTTCTTCGATAAACTGCCCGCATCGAAGCCCATCCCCACGGTCACGACCGAAACTGCTGATAGCTCAAAGAAACTAGTTGAGTCTCCATTGGAGCTCACGGATCAAACGAATCTTCTGCCTTTCGGAAAAGTTGTCCTGGTATCCGCCGGGATTGCTCTCTGTGTCATCATCTCGGCGTTCGACTCTGTCATTATAGCAACAGCATTACCGACCATATCTGCTTCCTTCAATGCCGGGTCTGTAGTATCTTGGGTACCATCCGCATATATGCTCACCTCAACGGCCTTCCAACCACTCTACGGTCGGTTCAGCGACATTTTCGGCCGCAAAGTGGCGCTCTGCGCAGGGATGGGAGTATACACAGTGGGAAACTTGGCTGCCGGTTTCTCGACGTCTATCATCCAGCTGATTGTCTTCCGTGGGATCGCTGGGGCAGGGGGTGCTGGTATTCAGAGCATGGGGCAGATCATCGTATCTGATATCGTCAGCCTTCGAGACAGGTATGTTGACTGCTCTTTGCGCACCAAAACTAATAGAATCTTCCGCAGGGGTAAATATCAAGGCATCATCACTGGAACTATGGCTCTCGGCTACGCAATTGGACCTCCAATCGGAGGGATTCTAGCTCAAGAGGTGTCTTGGAGGGTACGTCGTTAATCTTATTTTAGGACTATTTCATTGATGAGGTAGTGGTGTTTCTGGGTTAATCTTCCCATGGCGTTGATTTCGATCTGTGTCGTGATCTTCATACTTCCACTCAAGCCGGTGGAAGGCAATGTGAAGCAGTGGGCTGTTAATACGCTTCCTTCCCAACAGTACTCTCACACCATACAGGAAGCTCTTGGCGATCGACTACTTTGGTACTATACTGATGTTCATTGGATCCGTTTTAATTATATTGCCGCTCATCTGGGTATGTGAGTGTGAGTGTGATCCAATTTCTGTTGACCAAGTATTACCAGGGGGGCGTTACATTCCCTTGGAATTCACCCATCATTCTTGGTTTATTGTGTTCGGGAATCGCCGCCGCAGCCTTGTTCTCCCTATGGGAATGGAAGGGCGCACGTTTGCCGATTGTTCCTAGTAAGCCATCTGTTCCGTATTTAACGAAGCTCGGCTTATCCGCGCCTCATTAGTGTACATTTTCAAGCGTATGACCGTCACTGGGGTTTATATTACCATGTTTATAAAGTATCATGGGCTGTTTCCCCCGTCCGTCGTATCTGATTCTAACGGTGTTATTACAGCGGTTTCATGACCCTCTCTTCACTGTTCTTTCTGCCCCAGTTTTTCCAGGTTGCACTTGGTTATTCCCCGATCCAGTCGGGGGTATTCCTGCTTCCTATACTCGTCAGCCAGTCGATTGCAAACTGGGCTACGGTACGTATCTAGTCGTGTAGATCGCTACAAATGTTGAGGACTCAAAAGGGCTTAGCGGTGAGCAGGGCAGGGAAATACAGGGTGTGCGATCCACTTGTCTCTTCCATTTTTAATTTTAATGCAATATTGTTAACTAGACTGGCATCTATCTTGGCTTCGCTGTGTGGGCAGTGGGGTGCGGATGCTTGTCTACAGTAAAAGCGTCTACAACAAAGGCGCCGGTTGTGGTATACATGTTGCTCTCGGGGATGGGTGCCGGACAAGTAAGGCTTTTGACCAGTTTGACCATTTTTGGAGTGAACTGACATGTTGGAATGTGATATAGACTTTGCCAACGACTACTGTTGCGGCTCAAGCAAGTGTTCCAAGACGGGATGTGTCTGTAGTGATGGCTGTCAGAAACGCAAGTGTTCCTTTGACGTGATTGATTACTCATTGAGCATGTTTTGGGTCAGTTTATCCGGTTGCTCGGTGGAACGTTGGCGTTAGCTGTTGGATCCACGTTAATGTGGGTCGTTTGTGTATACCGAGCGTTGACGTCGGAACTACTAAAGTCTGTGTGTCCACTACAGCAATAATTCCCTTCGATCGGACCTTTATTCTTTCTCACTTTCCCAATCCACGATTTCCGCCGTCATCAACGATCCTTCCGTGCTCGGACCAAATACGCTCACATCTAAGCTTACCGAATTGGGATTGACGTCGTCGATGGCGGGCTATGTGCTCTCTCATGGATACATGGCAGGGTTTAGACTGGTGTTCATCCTGAACGCGTGTCTGGCTGGAGTCGCAGCGATTACCGCCGTCCTTATGATCAAACATCATGAGCTCACAAGGGAGGACGAAGCGAGACTAAGAGCGGAGGCGCAGGCAGCGCTTCTCGATGCCAGTAACGAGCAGAAGAGCGCCAAAACAGCATAATCTTGTTTTGTGGACATACCGAGGAATGGTGAGCATCTGTGTTGGTTTTTCATAGAACAAGCGGTGCATTCTGATGGAGAATGGGGATAAACACGATTAGTCGTAGAAAAAGAGAGAAGTATAGTATACCCGCGCTCTCGTGATACTCGTTCGAGTCAGTGAATAGTACCATTGTGTAGTCTTTTCATTTTTCTTTTGAATGTGCGCTTCTGATGGCTATTCTGGCCGAGCGTCCATTGGATGTGTTTGACCTCGGGGCCGTATTGTGGTTGGTCCAGGTCTGAGCCGTACGACGACCTTCGTAATACCTACTTTTGTAGCTTGTGAGAATGGTATGTGACCCACATGTAATGTATTTGCAAGCAAAGGCACTTTTCACTCCATAAAAATTGAGAGGTGTAGCAGAGGTAGGTCTAAGACCCGGATGGGTTATTGCTTGATCTGTTTATCTACTCTCAAAATCAGAGTCAAAAGAAAAAACAAAGAGATCGTGCAAGGACTTGGGGGAGAGAATATCGTGAATGGAACGACTTCGTAACGCAACAAGAGGAAAGAGCCCGACATTGTAGTGGGGGCCTTTTCAGCCTGGGTCTGTTGTTGATCCTTGTCCCACAACGATCTGATTGTTTTATCTAATCTCGCTGATCGCGGCCGAATATCTAATGTTCCAATTTTAGCAAGCTGAGTAAATGAATGCTTATCTTCTGATCCGAATGTTCTCACCGAGCGACTGGGTGACCAGTGACTTGCATTGAAGATGCATCCGACAGACAGGCGTCTTTGCGCTCTGGTACGGCAAATGACTGGACAGACTCGGCCTTCTGCATCGCCCGGGGACAAGTTTGACTACGAGCGTGCTGAACGAGATGCGCCTATGCCGAACGCCCCGCAAGCTCGGACCCGGAGATGCCAAACGTTGCTCAGACTCGTCACCTTTTTGGGTCTTGCTCTTTTGGTGCACCACCTGTTCCCAATAGGCTCGCACTTGCTTGCCGCCTGCCATCGCGGATGGGGAACCGAACAAATTCTCGCACTGGACGATCTCTGCCCACAGGCCAACACGATAACGCCTCTGGGCCATGCGGCCTTGCTAGAAAGCATTGAAAACGAGTTTAATACCACCGACTTCAAGCTCAAGGCGTACGCGTCCTTGGGTGGTGCCGTCCGTATCCCGTGCGTCGTCTGCGCTCGTCGTTTCTCACGCTTATCGGGAGCAGCACGGAATCGTACGACGACCTCGGTAAACCAGGGCAAGACCCGCGATGGGACACCGAGCTCGACATGCATTCCTATCTCGAGTCGAGGTTCCCCAAAGTGTCAGTAGAGCTTTTTTTCTTTTTGAGTTATGGCACGCTGGACAATTGTCTTCACAGGCATGCGAACTTGAAACGCACAAAAGTGAATACCTATGCATTGGTGTACGAGTGGAAGGGCACCGACAACGTCAAACCGCTTCTCCTCGCCGCCCACATGGACGTCGTGCCTGTCAACCCGGACACATACGACGATTGGGTTCACCCCCCGTATTCTGGGTACTATGACGGTGAATGGATCTGGGGCAGGGGCAGTTGTGATGACAAACCAGGCCTCATCGGAAGTTTGTGAGTGTGGCCCATTTTGCTGGACAACGACCTCACGGTTGGCTAGAACGGCGGTCGAAACACTTTTGGAGCGTGACTTTGTGCCTTCTCGGACGGTTCTTCTGGCTTTTGGTACGGACGAGGAGAGCTCGGGTAGTCAAGTACGTGATGATCCTTGCTTCCGAGTCGCTTCAATGCTCAAGGCCTTGTAGGGTGCTGGTGCGATCGCAGAGTATCTTCTCGACACCTACGGTCCCGATTCGTTGGCTATGATAGTCGACGAAGGCGGTACGTTTCAGGTTCCTTGTTGGGATGACATACTGACTTGTGAGCGGTAGGCGGACTGAGTGATCACAATGGTGTAGTCTTTTCAACGCCCGCCGTGGCTGAGAAAGGCTATATGGATATTCGTATGGACGTACTAACACCAGGCGGTCATTCAAGCGTACCCCCAAAGCATACCGTAAAATGTTCCATTCTATTGTCTATTATGCATTGACCCGGACCTTGTAGGGCATCGGGATCTTGGCGGACCTGATCACTACCCTGGAAGGCCATCCGCACCAGCCCGAACTTGTGCGCGGCAGGACGTACTACCAAGCGCTGGAATGCCGTGCCAAGTACGAACCTGGCTTTCCCGTGTCGCTCAAGAGGCTCTTGAAAGCTTCCCAGACCAGCGACAAGCACCTACGAGAACTGGAGCGTCACCTGTTGGATTTCGATTCTTCATTTTATGCCATGTCGGGAACGACGCAGGCAGTTGGTGCGTTATCCACCTCCGTACCTCCCCCCATCTGACGGTCGTAGATCTGATCGGCGGCGGCGTCAAAGTGAACGCCCTCCCCGAGGCTGTCTACGCGGTCGTCAACCACCGCATCGTTGACCACAGCTCTCCCGCAGAACTCATGGACCGGTTCACGGATATTGTAATGCCCGTCACGGGGCGGTACAACATGACGCTCGAGGCGTTTGGCGAGACCGTGCACGTGCATCCGGACGCGTGGGGCACTGTTCGGCTCTCGCAAGCGTTTTCGGCACCGCCCCTTGCACCCGCGCCAGTCTCACCGACGACGGGGAGTGGGCCGTGGCAGCTCTTGTCAGGGACGATTCGGTCGACCGTCGAGACACATCTCAGGACCGATGATTTGCCCAAGACGGCGATCGTCTCGCCAGGACTGATGACGGGTACGTTCGTCTCGATGGTGTGTTGACCGTGCTGACGCCCCCACAGGTAATACAGGTAAGCCAACGATGTATGTCACGGCGGGGATGGCGGGATTGAAATGGCCGCGTCAGACACAAGATACTACTGGAACCTCACGCAGCATATATTCCGATATGGCCATCGAACTAGCACGGATGTGTACAACGGCATACACACCGTGAACGAAGGTGCGCTGGTTGGCTTGCGTGTGTCACGTGGGTCTGGGGCTGAGCTATCGTGATAGCGATACGCGCAGAAGGGTTTTTGGAACAGATTCGGTTCTTCACGAGGTTGATCTTGAATGCGGATCAGAGTGCGTTGTTGGATTGACGAGAGAGAGACATGTATGTATGCTTGTATTTTGTATACGAGCGGAGCGTGGTAGGGATGTAGGTGAGCACTATAGGCTGGTGTACGAGCCATGGTTCTGAATACGTTCTCCTAGATAGTCCATCCGGGTTGCAGGGTGTTTTCCCACCTTGGATAGGAATGTGGGAGTAACACCATACCTGGCCATCAAGGCAGGACTTCAAAGTACGGGCGGGATCATTTCCGAGTGTGTTCATTGATCGTACAACGAGATCGTCTGCACAAGAGACGAAAATGAGACTTGCCTGGCTACCATGGCCATTGGGGTGTCGCAGTGGATACACTGGCCAGCATATTACTGTCAAAAAAGATTTGTGGACTTGCTTTTCATACGGACCAGTGCGGACGCGAGCAGTCATCGAGGGGAAGTGTTTTTGGCGCGGGTCCAACTTTTCATCAGGCCCATCTTGAACAGGGATCACAGCGAATTGTCGCATTGTGCACGGACGGGTTCTGTATGTACGCTGCCTGATTTCGGAAAATGACGACATGTAAAGACAAGTAAATTGCATTAGTGTAACAACAAAAGAGAAGGAAAAGAAAAGAAAGGACAACACGAGAAATGCAAACGCCTTCTACACAACAAGGGTAACAAACAACTCAGAGATAGACAGCCAATCCCGCCGCATGTATCTTGGCCGGTTCTTGCGTGTTCAAAAACTTTACCAACTCGATCAACTCGGCCCGTCCCTCGTCCCCGATCTGATTAGGCCCGTTGGGGTCCAACACGTGTCGAAATACGGATAGCAACGCGTCCAGATGGGGCCCGAGTGTCTGAGGCGCGTTCCGAAACAGGTGGAACAGCGCACGAAAAACGGGTCTGTTTTCGACGTAGTCTTCCTTGAGCGGCAGCGCAGCGACGAAGACGGGAAGCACTTGATCGAGTGGCACCGCATTCCAGTTATGGTAGATGAGACGTGCGACGGCACCAGTGGCATTATCCATGGCGTTGCGTCGTGGACGAGGTGCATCGGGCGTCACATCAAATAGGGGACGGAGTGCCGCAAGTAGAGGGAGATATTGTGGGGTGAGATCGATGCCCGAATGTTCCACCAATAGCCCGACGGCGAAACAGGCATTGCTTTGCACTTCTGCTTCGCTGTCACCGAGTGCCCTGTAAAAGAGTTCCAACAAGGGGTCCGTATGGGGAGTAACAGCACCCTTGATCCCCGCGATAATTTCTGCCAGACACCCAATCGCGGACGACCTGTCACTCAATGACCGGTTGTCTCCCTGTCTCGCCGACAATTAAACAATCGTATAAGTGCACAGCATCGTGACTTACATAATACTTGGCGATCAACGGCAAAAATGACCCAAACAGTTGCGCAAAATCAGTCCCGAGTGCATTCGCCAATGCCGCAACGAGATCGCCCGCAGAGGAGATCAGGACCGAGTCGTACTCGGCCTGATCTTCGAGTGCCTCCTCATTCTCATCCTGATCTGGGTCTTGTTGACAGAGCGCCTTTTGGCTCAAAACTTGAGTAGCGATTGTGTAGATTTGCTCTACACCTGAGAGCTGTCTCAGAAGGTGAACTGTCAACATCACAAAGAACGCACAGTTTTCGATAAACGCAACCCCCAGTTTGTTGATTGTCTCTGCAAGACCGATGCAAAGCGACGCTACCACAGTCCTGACAATCGTAAGTACGACAGAAAGATACACGGTGTGACTTCTTACTTATTATCTTCAGACTCATACATGTCGAGTAGAGGGGGAAGACAGTGGCCGATAAGCTCCCTGACGACGGGTTTCAGAAGCACGGTCTTGTATGTTATCGTGAGGTTTGCAAACCAACATCAAAGCTGCTCACTCACCACAGTAGCACCAGGTTGCCACTCCTGAGGATCACTCAGCTCGTAGAAAACCCTGACCAACTCCAGCAACGACTCTGTCGCAGACTTGCGAATCCCCTCATAGTAATGTGGGAGAAGTGCCACGAGCTCGATAACACATTGCTCTACATAGGGAAAGAAGTGATTGCGGGTGGCTAGGAACAACGCGCCGATCGTGTCCGCCGCGATTTCCTTCTCGACAGCAAGGGCACTGTTGACCTCGAGCATCTTATCAAGGTCGACGTCTTCCATTTCCGCCTCGACGTTACCATCGCCGTCCGCGTCAAGAATGGTTATTGCACTAGATGGCGAAGCACCGGAAGCGAATGCAATTGCCGTTCCTTCAGAAACTGCACGGACATTTTAGTCTTTATGTGAATGGATGGAACAACAAACGTGGCTCACCTATTTCCTGTGTTTCTTCACCGTGTTCGGCCGAACGACAACTGGCCAATAGGGGAGGAACAACGTTCGGAAGGTACGGTGCAAATTCCTCGCCAAAGACCCTGGCCATCACAGAGAAGAAAAGGAAACTACACTCCCTCAAACGCGAGTTACCCATATCAAGTCCCTGGAACGCTTGCTTCATCATATCCGCAAAGTAGGGCCGGAACGCATCAGGTCCAACGGCTTCAGCGAAGGTACCAACGGCATCCATGGCGATGCCACGCAGCTCGCTTTCTTCGCCCTCCCCAGCCAGAACGAGAAAATGTTGCAGGCGATTCATGGTCGGCTGGAAGTAGGGTAAAAACTTCTCCTTGGATGCATGCGCGGCACTACCAATAGCACCGGTGACGACAGATTTGACCGAGTTCGGGGCGTTGTCCAGGAGGTTGGCAAGCTCTTCCATTATCAAGTTGAGATACTGGTCAATGACATCTTGCAATATCTCCAGAAGCGCATCAAGAGCGGTGCAAGCGGGGCGTTGCGTTGCTGGGTCGTGGACCAATCTCATAATAGCCTACGAAATGCGGTTACAACATGAAGATGGGTAGGTATAATCACTAACCGGAATGAGGGTGGCATGCTTAGCAGAGCATTCCTCCTCCAGCCACTCGCAGAGGCAGCTCACAGCAATACAGGTAGCCTTCCTGACGGAGGCGTCGACATCCAGGAGACCAGCTTCAACGACTGGCCAGACCTGGCCCATGATAGGAGTCATGAACTCGCTACAACCCTCCACGACTACGCCGAGTGCAAGCATGGCACCACGTCGGTTATTGGGATCAGGGGACGAAAAGTACTGTTGGATGAGATTTCGGAGAGCGGGAAAGACCTGGGTGGGCGGGAGATTCGTCGCTAAACCATCGATGATGCGCAACGCAGACTACGGGGTGGTCAGAGGAGCTACGTCGAAGAGTGAAAGACATACACGAGACGGTGCATCCTCATCGGTATCCTCGGGTTCTGGTTCGGTGGTAATTGGCATGAGACCTTCTAGGATCTTGCCCGCCAAATTCTGCGCTTGAATCTTGGTCTTTTTACTGTCGAAGGTGTATGAGTATCGCATGGTAAGACTTGAGATGGGGGGTTACTATTGCACAGTCCAGTTGAGGGCGTTGAGAGGAAAGATACGAAGGGCAGGATCGAGGTTCCTGTCCGCACCACAGACAAGTAGGAATGAT
>JBBPMV010000673.1:0-12915 GCA_038090495.1 Heimioporus retisporus | reverse complement strand
GGAAAGGCATTGTGTTTTCAGATGAGACTAGCGCAACGAAAGAACTGGCAACCAACGCCAGCCGCATCGAAGGTTGGCGGAAGACAAAGACTTATCAGTATTGCACGGTGGTACGCAACATGCGTTTGCCGGTGGGAAGTATGTCTGATATCGAGATAGGACTTTCAAAAACATCGTGCCACGGACTCGATCCAAAGCTTTGATCTATTGCATCAGCTATCCCGCCTCCGTCTCGTGAAAAATCTATCTGATAGCGAGGTTGACCTGATAGTCCGCACTATTGCAGAAAACGTGCGGTCATACGAACAGGTGGTTGAGGTGGGCTGCCTTTTATACACCGGGTTTTTCGGATGGACATTGACTGCGATTGTTACAGCTATTGGCACATACACCACCCCATGTCGGAGGATTGCAACCACTGAGCTTTTGCTTGTTTCATCAGCAAGAGTCTGTGCGAGAAGCAACGGTGGATATTTTCAACGAGTTGCGAGCATATCCGGCAAGTCCACGCGCATTTGTAATCGCGCACTTGTTTAATTACTGCTCGTCAACAGGTGGGTGTGATATTCCTCCAAGCTCTCAACCACTTCCAACGCTACGCCTACGTGCGACAAGCCCATGCACGTGAAGCGCGTGTCAAGGAGAGCATTGAGACGAATACGACCAACCACGTCAATCACGTCAACCACATCAATCACCTCATTCCTCCATTACCACTTTCCGCGCGCACACCTTCGAACAGAAGTGAGATTAGTCTTAGCGGACCCTGATTTTCGTCCTTTCATTCTTTCTCGACCCATATTGATTTGCGTTGTTATCCCTTAGCTTACATTCGACCTTCTTGCTCATATACATTTTTTGAGGCAGTTCCACACGTTTCACAGAACCCATTCTTGGACAAATCCATGGTCCGATTGACCATATATTCCCAAAAGCAGATTATAGATTCGCTTCCATTCCATACTCTGATGGCATGGTGGCTGTGATTGCAGATAAGTTTTGCAAATATGCAACGGAACCGCGAATAACATTTGCTCGCTTCGGCGCGGCATTCGCCAAGGGGCTGTACCGTTTCGATCATCGACCACATGGTTCCACGTGCCGCGACGCGACAATCATAAGTTCTTGTCGAACGTTTCATGATGGGATCGCCCCGAGCTGTATCCCGCCAACGGGGCTGCCACATCCATTCTCCGGGCGCATTTTAGCATCTAGAATCCGAAAAAAGATCGGGCCCCATGACGTTGTTGACACTATCCCCACGTACTGTTAGATCGCCCTCGATCAAAATTCTCGCCGAAAGCATGTAGTCAAGGAAGAAACGACGACCGATATTCATTACCAACATTCGTATAGTACATCGTATATAACATGCTATGAAAACAAGGTAACAACTATTAAATCTCCGAATTTATGCTACATATCATGATATTGACCCGATCTCATCCGGTTGAGCGGATAAAACGATTGTGGAGGAGCAGAGTCCGTTCAAAATCCTCGCCAGCGGAGATACTACACGATTGACTCGCCTTGACGAGTTTCTGGATCATAAATACGTGGATTGCACATCGACACCAGCGAGCGGAACATGGTGTTCACGTTCGCCTCTTCAGGGTAGATCACACACATCACGAACATCAGCAGCGAGGCGATCGCGCATGCCGCGAGCAGTGCGACGAGCCTGCTCGTTGCGTGGGAGGCTACGAAGATACATTGCGCGGTGAGGAAGCCGAGGCCCCATAAGTAACTTGCTCTTGGGAGGCTGAATGCGACCGACGAACGGATAAACCCTGTTGTGTCGGACCTGGCTGCGCGCAGGTAACAGGCCTGCAAAGTAGATCCCGTAAGGCGTGGGTCCATTCCATAACAATCAAAAATGGACGTACGCCGACGGTAGCAGTGGAATCCGCAAGCGGCTGGTGCCTGAGATGGAGGCAGGACGCGGATGTGATGCTGACTGCGCAGGAAAGTACCGATGGTATTGACAACGAGACGGTACCGCCGCGAACATTTGCGAGCAAGACACTGGCACTGCGATTTCCTTTTTCAGACTGCATGATAAAAGAAACCGTCAGTTTGACTCACATCAACACTGGACAGCACTGGGCTCAAATGTCAAAAATGTCACCCTCGAATCCAACAGCATCAGCGTACCCATGACAAACTGCCCACCCAATCAGAAAGGCACGAGGATACAAAGTTTGTCCAGTGATCTGCATATACTTGTTCGTTCACAAATAATTCTTCTAATTTGCTTATGTAGTTTTGAGGGATACCCCACATCAGTAAATTTGCCGTGTTTAGCATCCATTTATGTTCAATTGGGTTGGCAGGACACATTTCTTGTAGTCTATCCAGCTGAGCGGGACGTTGGCCATAAAACGTCGAAAATCTTTGATTTGCTGGGGAAACGTATTAGTGACCTGTATTCGTTTGAATCAGCTAACGCACTTATGGACCCGGCAAGACGTGCTTGTTAAGCACTGTCAGGAACACGAAAGCGAGTTTAACGGAATTCTTACCAGCATAGCAGAGCGTGTAACCATCAATGGGCTGTCCTATGACGCACCACCATGACGTTAGGATATTTAGTGAGAATTGTATAATGGACCCACCTCGCTTCCTAGCCAACAGGTTCAAAAAGTACGTACATGTGTCTGCGGTATAGGGGAACGTCGAAGTCCTTGAGGTTAGCCTGTCTGTCGTTCGCAGGTTAGCCGGCTTGGCACGGCGGAGTGACGTGTCATACCTGCTTGACCATGCGAAATAATATCGTAAAGCTCATTCACAAATTTACCGAATTCCTGTCCGTGGGATGCGTGGTGCATTGGAAAGTACTCGATGTGTATCCAATACAGCTTTTCTAGTGCCTTTTCTGTTCAAGTGTGAGAACGGTGGGCGTAGTGGCAGGACGGAACACACCGAGATGGGAATACGACACTGCGGGTGGAATCCCGAGCAATTCCGCACATACATCCTCTAGCCAGAACAACTCCTTCGCGACGTGATTAATAAAATAGTAATTGCAACACGAATGGTCTCGAGCCAGTTCCAAGAACAACTCGCATCGGGAAGGAACTTTGATGTTTTGGTCATATAACTCCTTGTTTGCTAGATTTGAATAATCCAATATTCGGGTCTCGATCTGTATGTCGTCGACGTAGGCCTCTGTGACGACCACGAAATCAAATTTGTCGTTTAACACGAAGTATGGCTGTCCCTCTGGATGTACGAAACGCGACCACTTCAAGGTTGGAGTCGTCCTCGTTTCAAAAATGTCAGATAAAAATTCGCAGCTCTATGTCCACACTCACCTGATTCTATGTGAGGCTGGTCCCCGGTCGATAGGGAATGAACGAGGTTCAATACTGAGAAGAGTGTCAGCAATTTAGCCCGCGGAGCGCTAGAAATACCACCCACCAACCCGAATGATCATATCGCGAAGTGTTCGAGGAGATGACAGGATTTAGTCGCAGGGGAGCAAGCTCAGCCTCGTAATTCCGGCTTGGGAAATTGTCGCCAGCAGTAGTCGTTTGCATGATGGGCAGTTGCCAGGCTCTTGTAGTCACTTGTTACTTATAGGAGACGCCTTTAATAAGTATCTATAACCGAAAAAAAACCATGCTGTGCCGTTTGTCGGCTTGATGGGTTTCCGCAAGCAGCAGGATCTATCCGACTGTTCAGTCGAACACTGGCGAGTGGATGCGAGGCTGTGAAATTTCCAATTGAACCCTGTGTTGTGGCGATGCGGCTTCTATTTACTATATAGTAGTAGTGGCAGGTGATTCTTTGTATGTGCCGTGAACTTCCGTTCCGATTCTTGGACATTGTCCAGCCCGGTGGTGGACGACACATCAAATTAAACACCTCATAGATCTGCTGGTTGTCCGGCGAAGCGCTCTTGCATAACCGGGCTACTTCAAGAACGGTTGAACGGAAGAGTCCGCTGGAAGCAGAGTAATAGTGGGTAGTGACTCCCGCTAGAATCTCGATGCTCAGGGATGATGTGCCCTGGGTGACACGGTTTGAAGGCTTTTTGAAAATTTCACACCAATCACTGGCACAGGCTCAAGAACTTCATTTTTGAAGAAAGTGAGAGGGTCATCCTAAACGTGATTCGTCGCTCAGCTATCATTGTTATCTTCAGCGTCTGTGAGAAAGGCACGTGCTCACTCTACGCCCACCAAGTTAGCTCTATACGAACAAGAATTCTGATCACGAGGGCGCAGGGAATGAGCTACTTTTAAGCGCACCTGAGCTTCCCACTCTAGAGTTCGTACATCACCCACTGCCGCACCCGATTATCTGTTCGAACATTCTACTTCTAATGGCACCTACAGATCTTCCAGAGTACCGCCAGTCTGGGTGAGTCCACGCCGAGTCTCAACTTGATTGGCAACCCTTAACCACCCTGATCAGTGAATCAACGCCTGATGATGACGACAACGATGGCTACTCTCCTCCGAAGTCGCCTGTGGATTTTGCCCAAGAACAAAAGTGCGTGGCTCTTGTCCCAGTTTCGAAGCAATAGATTAATCTGTTTTTCTCGTCAGCGGCGGATTAGTTTCGCGGGGAGCGCAATCCAACGCTATGGCTACACCCCAGCCTCCCAGGTATCTACTTTACTTCACATTACTCCCTATGGATGTTTTTCTTGACATCGCCTGCACCATCTCTAGACCTAGGCCTGCACCACAAGCCCCAAACGGGACTCGAACCGACTCAAACTCAAACTATCAGTCAGTGACCCATTATACTTTATGACTCAGATTCACCGAGATCTTCACATTAAAGACCTGCTGGCGGTTCAAAGTACCCCGTGAAAAAGTAGATATTTGAGAAAGTATCGTAAAGATTCCTTGTCTGCTTTGTGACCTTAACTCTGTGGATACCTGTGTTTCTTCTATGACTCGTCGTGATACTCGCTGTAAATTCTGATCTGTTTATGCGGTGTGTTTTCGAGGAAGCTTGACTCCATCAGCCACAGATCCAGTCAAAGTAGCTTATTAAGGGTCAAGTCAAGTCCGGTGATGATCACCAAGACAATTGCTGAAAGCCAACATGTGCTTGGTCACTCTACTTAAGATTCGAGTGTATGGTCAAAGACCTCAGGTGCCGTAACGCGCGTTTGCCTAAATTAGCAAGTAGTTACTAGTCGCTCATCAGCAAAATGGCCGGATTCAAGATTTAGGTATCCCGGCCTTATGCCACTCGCCACACGTGGTGCACACGCGGTGCAGCTGCTGCTCGTTGGCCACAAGTCATGTGAGCCGCGTGAAGTGGTGCTTACACAGCTCGATAAGCGCCAAGTCCTGAGCTCCTTTAAATGCTCGACATGTAAGTATGCCTTGCATTTATGCATCGTATCCATCGTACATCCAAGACGTTAGGGAGAAATGGACGCTACATAAATTTACTTCATGGCGATTACTTCAAGTAAATTATCAGCGTTCCGCCATACTCCCGGAGTCCGGCTGATAGCAAACTCCCCCTACAAAGTTAAACTTTGATCCCCGCCTTCAAGCTATTCAATGCTGTTTCCGGGAACCTCTGGCCGGTCATCGTAGCTGTTAGTTATGGCGCATTTGCTTATGCAGAATATACACACAAAAAATGAGCACGGCTATCTTCATGGCAGAACACAAGCTGCCAGCTATGAGATCCAGTCGAACACATTTGACTTTACTACTTGGCTTCCCGGGGAGAATGACCACCCACCTCTTTCCTCAAACGTGAGAAACATGTTTTATTGGTCATCGGGCCAGCCTTCAAGGGATTCGGGCCAACTTAGTACGCTCTTGGAGTGCCCGCAACAGCGCGTGTGGCACTAGCCTCGGGCTTGTGAGCTGTGCACCATACGACGTTGGTCTTGGAAATTTCTGATGTTCAGATTTTTGGAGCCTATGCCGGGATTTTTGGCATCTGTGCGAAATGCATGCGGCATTGCCTTTTCCAAAATGGCCCGCTCCTTCAAGTTGTTGGTATGCTGGCTAAAAACATCTTGACGGAAGCCTGCGGCATGCCAACCAATCACTGTTAATCGAGAGTCGACTTGCTCGAAAAACACAGCTCTTCGTCCCCCATTGTAGGAACTTGAACAGAAAAGTCCATTTACATGAACCTTCTGCCCGACTATTGGGGAGCAGCAGTTGAATCCCGCTGCATTCTGAAATGCCACCGATCTTCTGAGCCATGGCCTGTAGCGAAATTTCGGTGTCTGGGATCCATCCTGAGTAGATTGTGCGAGAATTCGGTTTCGAGAAAATACGGAACGCTGTCACGTATATTTACCCTCAAACGGATTCATGCCTAGTGAAGGACAGGCCGCCTTTGGGACGCCAGAAGTCACTAATCGGGTTCCGCATACTTCGATAGGCCCTCTGCTCGCGAAAAGAACAATGCTGTAAACGTCTGCGAAGTGCTCGGACACCTTTCGATTCAAGTAGCTTCGTTGGAAGTGATATCTGAAAGCGGATCTGCACCGGTCCTATTTCAGACGATACGGCTCGAGCCGCCCTCCTAATCCACATAGCCTGAAAATGTGATCCTCGGAACTTGTGCACAGGGGTACACGTTGGCCCCTCGCGGCCTCGACTAGTATGCGATGACGTGAACTTCTGCAAATTGAGGACTTGGTTTCAGAAGCAAACCGATGTGCAGCATCCAAACCTGGTTATACGACGAGAAAGGGCCCTGTGACCCATTCAGATAGAGGTCACTACTGAGTATAGGCGCGCGGCCACAGGGTCCTACCAAAGTCAAGACATGTGGTATACCGTATACATGAATGTATGATACCGCTGGTGTCCGGTTCCTGTGCTGTGTCACTGCCAAACACTAGCATGCCATCCACAAGTGACTTCTTCCAGGCCCAAGCAATGGGAGCAAAGCCTCGTGTTGATGACAGCAAGGAGCTGAAATAACGCCAGTGGGGCATGCATCAATATTCAATTCCTGAGTTCCTGGTATGACGAAAGCCCACGCCTCGTGTCTGCTTATCGATGTGATGTTATGGAGCCAGGGTATCGAGACCAAAGCTTGAGTGTTAGATTAAGAATGACTGAAAACGGACAAATAACCTGTCGGTCGTACTCACAGTTAGGTGACGCCAATCCATTACTTTTGCTTCAGTGACATTGTTTTCCACCACGACAGCCAAGGTCGTCATCGTGACACTCAGTTGTCGTGCGCAAGAGGAGTCAGAACACCCTTTTGTGGCATATTATCCGTACGGGTAACTTGTCGACTGGGGGCCGCTTGATTCACCTCGGCCGGTGTCTCAGCTTCGAGTCACTGCGTGTATGGGTATCCCTGTATGCACATAGGGATCCTGAGCATAACTATAATCATGCATGCCATGCCAGTGGCGGCTTGGACGTGAAGAGTTTTAAAACAAACAAGACACCGCACAAACGGGGGGAAAACGGTCACTGAGAGAGTGTCACGCTTAGTGACGAGGTGAGACGATGTGGGATCGCGGAAATAACGGCAATGTGAGTTCGGACCGCGATTGTATCATCAATAACCGGTTAACATCGCATTCTACTTCCTAAGGCACGACATTCAGACCGCATGGAATTGCATAGACCATTCTGCCTGCCATGCAACAAGTTCGCCCTATTTGGTACCGGGCACAGGTCGGAATTTTGGCACCTCCGAGTAAAAGTCGCTTCCGTAAATTCAACTTTTTGACTCAATGGAGTAGCATGAAAGGAATGGAGGACGGTGATGAAGCATGCTTGACGGCACGCCACTCTCAACTTCAATTACCGCCTTAAATTCCGAGAAACAACCGGGTGGTTGGCTGCACATGGTAAACGCATGACCCAGACAGTCTGCAATTATGTCACTGGGTTTAACTGGGGAGTGAACGGGTCACATTGTAGGGGGTTTCGCCTGAGGGCGACGGACGCGTAGGCTAGTTTAGTTTAAAGAATTTGTGTGTATCATGTAGGTGAAGGGCGTATGTTTAGTAAAAAGTGTAAGTCTTACGGCGACTGCACACCCGCATAGAGGACAAGGAGAAAGAAAGAGAAAGAAACTCCCCAGATCCAGGGGTCTAAGCCAATACCGGGATACAACTACCTCCAAAAATGTTAGCGTTGGTACTGTGGCCGTAGACCAATCCAGCACCATCACGGATGTGGTAATGGATTCCGTCGACAACTACTGCTCATCAGAAATACAGCATAAAGTAACAAACGGGTACATATCAAATAGCCACACTGTCACCATCATTCACAACGAACTACATCAGTCCGAGGTTCTAGCTCTTCAGAGCCTGTCCACTATACAAGGGTCCTCGGCAGGGATAAGACCGTCAGACAACAGTTCTTTTTGTACCCGTTTTGATTCCTTCTATACGAAGAATGAAAACAACATTAGCACTGCATCCCGGCTATCGCGGAAGCATACCAACCCCCGGAGCATTCAGCCGTGTGTGAACTTTAAGCCAAGCAGCGGCAAGCACTGCATAAACCTGCATGTGAGCGCCCGGGACAGACAAAGTGATGCGAGCGAACAATACCCCTTGGGTAACTCGATTGTTTTAATTTGTCACTTTCCGTGCCTCCAGGGTAAAATCGTACAGACACGTTTTGGTTGGGGTACTTGTAATGATTGTTCCCTACACGATATTTTGATTAATGAGTCTGATACTATAATTAATAACAAACCTTCTACTGGAAAGTTCACATTTTGTGTCAGGCTGTCTCTCAGAGGTTCATGTCAATACTCGTCCAATGAAATTAATGCGCTAAATTCAGAGACGATGATACAAACGGCTGAGACGGTATTTTTCACACATACCATAATAAACACCGGTAGTCCAGACCACAATGTTGTCGTTACATCGTTCTCTTGGACTACTCGGAGATGTCCTGCATCTCTCCGTTGCAGCGGGACGCCTTTCTTGTAAATTGTGATGGCCATTCAACGTTAGACTAACGGTTATGCCTAACCTAGAACAAAAGTGTTTGACTCCACGCCGCGACGATGGTCGACATCCCAAGCCAACTTTTTCCGACTACATGGTGAAACACAGCCCCGGTGAATATGTGTATTTCTGATACAGCCGCAGAAGAATTCTGCTACCCTCAGGGTCGCACGCATCCTTCCTTCCCTCAAATTCCATCATAGAGTCTCCCTCAAGGTCATGTGGACGCTTCGATACAACCTCGGATTCCTTTGATGATGATGTATTCCTCATCGTCTTCGGAGCTGGGTTGAAGTTTAGGGGTATTCCACCTAGGAAACGTCACTAAACATTTATAGGGCTCATCATATTTTGGCAAAGAGGCTCACGAATGACTCTACCAGAGAATCTTTTCATGGATAAGTCTGCACACACGGATGTCGTATAAGGTCGTTAGAACACTGATCAAGTGCTATGACCACATTTTCGTTCGGAGTCGTCGATGAGCTTGCAGTACGCAGACGACAATCGGTCATATACCATGGTCGCTCTGATACATCATTGCATTTATTGAAGAAGCACTAATTCACGATTGGGATCAAATTTGTGCTGAGAGCAAAGTTGCGGTTGAGATTTTCTAGTATGTCATCTCAGAAGGCATTCTGGACATACATGTTTGCCTGGAATAGGGAACAACTGTATCCTACGTTGAACAACCGAATGTGCGTATACATGCTTGCAGGGTTGTGAAGAGGATGTCTGGTTACATTGTGGGTAGACGCGCGGCGATTGCCATGTGCTTTACTGGTATTCAGAATCGACTGGCGGACCCTTAATCAAAATTCATGTGGAAGTTTAGCCCAACTTAAGCTGTGCCTGAACTCACTGGGTGAATAAACATATCAAAGTGTTGTGAAGACTCAGGGAGAAGGATCAATGCTAACTCACTGACACAAAAAGTGGCGGAAACAGCTGGGATCCATGAGCGCTACGGGATAACGCGTTTAATAGAACAAAGGTTTCTGAAAGCCCAAGCAAACTAGCGAAGACAGGTGTGTACTACGCCATCAACTCGCCTTGATGAGCATCAAGATTAAATATCCGTGGATTGTAAAGCAATATGAATGAGCGGAAAATGGCTTTGACGCTCACTTCTTCAGGGTAGATCACACACAACACGAACATCAATAACGCGGCAATCGTGCACGTCACCAGCAATGCGATGAGTTTGTTTGTCACATGGGAGACAACAAAGATGGACTGCATTGCGAGGAAGCCGAGACCCCACAGGTAACTTGCCCTTGGAAGGCTGAACGCGACCGATGAGGGGATAAACCTTGTTATATCGGACTTGGCTGCCCGCAAGTAACATGCCTAGAAATCCGTTCGCGTAAGGGACAGGTCCATTTCATAACAGTAAAAAATGAACGTACGCCGACGGTAGCAGTAGAATCCGCGAGTGGCTGATGCCTGAGATGGAGGCAGGACGCGGATGTGATACCAACTGCGCAGGAAAGTACTGACGGTATTGACAACGAGACAGTACCGCCGCGAACATTTGCAAGCAAGACACTGGCACTGGGGTTTCCATTTTCAGACTGCATAATAAAAGAAACCGTCTGTTTGACTAACATCAATACCGGACAGCACTGGACCCAAATGTTAAAAATTACATCCTCGAGCTCGAGTCCAATGCCAAATGAGCGTACCCATGATAAACTACCCGCCCAATCGGAAAGGCATAGGGACATGAAGTTCGTCCAGTGATCTGCATATACTTGCTCATTCACAAACAGTTCTTCCAATTTGCTTATGTAATTTCGAGGCACACCCCACATCAACCAGTCTGTCGCGGTCAGTATCCATTTGTGTTCAATTGAGCTGGTAGGGCACATTTCTTGTAATCTATCCAGCTGAGCAGGACGTTGGCCATAAAATGTCGAAAATCTTTGGTTTGCTGGGGAAACACATTAGCTAACTGTATTTATTTGGATCAGCTAAACGCACTTATAGACCCAGCAAGACGTGCTGATTGGACATGGTCAGGCACAGGAAAGTAAGTTTAACGGATTTTCTTACCGGCGTAGCAGAGCGTGTAACCGTCAACAGGCTGTCCTATGACATACCACCTTGACGTCAGGAGGTCTAGTGAGAATTACATGACAGACCCACCTCGCTTCCGAGACAGTAGGTTCAAAAAGTACGTGCATGTGTCTGCCGTATAGGGAAAAGTCGAAGTCCTTGAGGTTAGCCTATCTGTTGCCCGCAGGTTAGTTGGCTTGGCACACTGGGGTAGTGTATAATGTCTTGCCTGCTTGACCATGCGAAATAATATCGTAAAGTTCGTTGACAGATTTGCCGAATTCCTGTTCATGGGACGCGTGGTGCATTGGAAAATACTCAATGTGTATCCAATACAACTTTTCTAGTGCCTTATCTGTTCAAGTGTGAGAAACAGTGGGTGCAGTGGCAAGACGGACAAACCGAGATGGGAATATGACACTGCGGCTGGAATCCCGAGCAATTCAGAACATACATCTTCCAACCAGAACAGCTCCTTCGCGGCGTGATCAATAAAATAGTAATTGCAACACGAGTGGTCTTGAGCCAGTTCTAAGAACAACTCGCATTGGGGAGGAACTTTGACATTTTGATCACACAGTTCCCTGTTTGCTAGATTTGCATAGTCCAATATCCGGGTCTCAATTTGTGTATCGTCGATGTAGGCCTCTGTGACGACCGTGAAATCAAATTTGTCGCTTAGCACGCAGTATGGCTGTCCCTCTGGATGTACGAAGCGCGACCACCTCGAGGTTGGGGTCGTCCTTTTTCGAAGGTGTCAGGTGGAAATTTACAGCTCTACATTCACACTCACCCGATTCTATGTGAGGCCGGTCCCCGATCGATACGCAATGAACAAGGCTCGATACTGAGAAGAGTATCAGCCATCTGGTCTACGGAGCATTGAATATACTCACCGACCCGAATGGTCATATCGTGAGGTGCTCGAGGATATTATAGGGCTAAGCTTCAAAGCGGGCTCAATAGCCGTACTTTGATGATTGGGTTGCATAGTGACCGGGTCCAGATTGTTACACTCCCATGTACCCCAGGTGGACGACAGACAACTTCAAGTTGCCCCAATGCTTTTTCGGCTCCAGTATATGGCTTTTAAGCATCCTGAAAGGCACCGCAACGGAGCTCGCCGGGTCTAGTGTTCTTGTAGAACATTCAGCGCGCCTGCCACCAGTGGTGAAATTCAGGCAGAGTTATGTAATAAAAAGGCGGCGTTGCTATTTCCAAATTCGCAGGAACTTAAGTTTCATTAATTTGCATAATGACCAGATTCTGATCAAGTTGGCGCCAGTACTTGGTCTGGTGACTCACAAACACTCGCAAGCCGGGGTCCATACCAACCCTATCAGACGCCCAATCCTTTCGGCTTCCACGAAATTCACCGTCGATGTAGATCTATCGTTACTTCGGGAGTCAATGAATCCCTCGCAAAGCGTTCTGGAGGAGTCACTGAACAGGAGGAAGTGCCAGAAATGTGATTCGAATCTGCATCCGTACGAAAGATACGTCCTCATTTACAGCGCTCATGGGATCAGGGTTATGTCGTCTTCGTGTTGATGCCATAGCACTGCCGAAGATGCACCTTCAAAGTTTCATCTTTCACCCGCAGTCACAAGACCTGCCAATGGCTTCAAGGTTACCTTTTGAAGTCGAAGAGAGAAGGTCTCGCTGGACATGATTCGTCGTTCAGCTATCACTGTTATCTTGGGCGTCTGGCTCTGAGAATACATGTGTTCACTCTATGTCCATTAAGTTGGTCTCATCAAGGGGCTGAGAAGCTGGTCATGGGGCGTAGGGTAGCCCTGGATGGTTAAAAGGCGTCCATGAAGGCCCCCCAGGTCCAACACTACTCCCTACTGTCTTATGGAACATTCTAGCTCACTTTCAACGGAGGCTGCAGCTCTGCCTGAACCCAGCCAGCCAAA
>JBBPMV010000672.1:0-12920 GCA_038090495.1 Heimioporus retisporus | reverse complement strand
CCCTCACGACAACTGAAGTAGTTCAATACTACTATCTATTGCTCTTATCACTACCAGCTATTGCTGAGACCTTGCTTGTCCAAGGCAGTGCTCTTGTGTTATCCTAGTGAGTTACTCCCACTAGAGATATTTCCTCTGAGTTACGCTTGCTGCTACCGATCTTCTATATCGGTTTATATTTCGAGTTTACTGCCAATCTCGAAAAAAAGGATGCGTCTACCATTAGAGCTGCAGAAGAATTGGATGTGCTCACGGTTAAGAGAAAGGACATGTTGGTCAACGATGAAACCATCAGAGCAAAAGGAGGGATCATTGATGCGATCGTGGGGGATAAGCTGGACAGAGGAGAGACGGGAAGCGAGTGGCAGAGAAGAGGAGGGAATAGGAGGGGCGATAGGCAGAGGAGGGGGAGAGGAGGAGGTCGAAAGAAAAGTGGAGGAAGTAATGGTGGGGATGGAAGTAATGGAATTGACGTATCTATCTTGCGCATCATGAGGAAGAGAGAGATAAATGTGACGAAAGGTAGGATAAATGGTGGTGGGATCAAGTCCTTCAACAAAGACATGGAAACCGTGAAGATGAAGAATGGAAAGAATTCGGTCTGGAAGACGACCAATCAAAAGGCGAAGAGGGAGTCCAAAAGCCGCAGGAAGATCAGAAGGGGCAGCTTGGAAATGGTATGATTGTACTTTGGAAATGTCAAGAAAGAGGCATACGAGTTCCTGGGAGATCTCGTCTTCCTCATAAAGAGGATCAGTCTCGAGAGCGTGGACGAGGGTAGGATCAGCGAGAATGGCAGCGTAGAGGGTGTAGATGGCTGCGGTTGGTAAGAATGCAGGTTGCACATGTCTGGAGCATAATGGAGAGGAAATGGAGAGCGAAGACGAAGAGGGAGATGAGAAATAAGCGGACATGACGAAGAAAACGAAGAATTGGAAGTACAAAGAGGTTTATGAAGAGGGAAAAATAGAAAACAATGAGGATCATATGAAGAAGGAGGTCCATTTTAGTAGTTTTTTATGTGAACAAGGCAATCGTCAAAGCGGCAAAAGTATTCGTGTTCGAGAAAATGGGAGGAGGATAAGGTGGGATGATGGAGAAGAAACCAACGTCGGGCTTTGGCGCGAGGGGAGAATAGTTGGGCGTAAGCAATTGCGATGGGAATTGGGTCCATGCTAACGTAGGGAGTGAGTTCATTTATAATCAGAGAGAATGTTCTTGGCATGTCGGAGATTACTTTCCGGTTCCCAGGTATTTTCTGCTGTGGAGTATCCTTTCCATGCGGTCAGGTACTGATAGCGGCCAGGGGATCCCTTGTGAGCGAGAATGCCATCAACTTCATATTCCTCCTCTCCGTCGATAACGTCAGGAGGTGGTGTGGGAAATGATGGACCATGTGCATCTGTGGAGCAGAAGGAGGAAAGGAGGGTGGTGTGGAAGACGTTATGAATTTTCCATGTGGGAGGTAGGCGGAGGCGGTAAGATAGTGGAGATAGTACCTGAGAGATCTCAAAGGGGCCCAGTCGTTTGGGTGTGAGTTTCCTAGAAGGGTAGGGGATGCGGAGGTTTGTGGCTTCTAACCATACCTTATCGCCAACCTTCCAGGGGGAGAACTTCTGAGTGCAGTGTTGAGCCATAAGACGTTGGGCAGACTCATGTGCAGCTAGGGCTTCTTTTCGGGATTCTTCCAAGGCAGTGAGGCGGGAAGAAAGAGCGGGAATGAAGGTCTTTCCGAGGGGGGGGTATGCTCGCAGGTCATAGCCTAGCATGAGGGAAAAGGGGGAGGCTTTTGTAGAGGAGTGGGGAGAGGAATTGTGGTGGAATTCGGCAGAGGAAATGAATGACGACCAGGAGTGAGGTTGATTTCCGCAAAATAGATGGAGATATGTTTCAATCTCTTGATTGGTGCGTTCGGTCTGACCGTCGGTCTGAGGATGATATGCAGTGGACAATCGAGTGTCATAGTGAAGTAGGCAGGCTAACTCCCTGGCAAAGGCGGATGTGAATTGGGGGCCTCGATCAGAGATGATGGAGTCGTGTAAGCCGAAATGTTTGAAAACGTTGTTGTAGAACAAGAGGGCTACTCCTGCGGCATCAATGGTTTTTACACAAGGCATTAGAATTACCCCCTTCAAAAGGCCGTGGTCGACCACGACCAACAGAGAGTCGAAGCCAGAGGAGAGAGGAAGGTCCGTGATGAGATCCATGGAGAGCTGCCGGAAAGGGAGAGAGGTGGAGGAGGGGATGGGGGAAAGGGGGGGTATGGTGGGGTGAGTGTTGACTTTAGACTGCTGGCAAAGTGTGCAGCCAGCGACAAAGTTCCGAACAAAAGTAGAGAGTCCCGGCCACCAGAAGTCGCGTTCAAGAAGAGCCTTAGTGCGGAAGAAACCCATATGGCCAGTGGTTGGGGACGTGTGGAAGGAGTGAAGCAGAGCCGAGCGGGATGCAGGGGGAACATAGAGTCGGTTGCGGAAGTACAGGTGGCCATTGTCAAAAGACCAGTCATCGGGGGAAGAACGAGGGAACAAAGAGGAATTGTCCTGCAGGGATTGGAGTGCACGGACGACGAGGGGGTCGGAGGAGGAGGATCGGCGGATGCTATCTGCAAGAGTGAGATCGAGGGCAGAGATGATGACAGGATCAGGGAGGATGGAAGAGAAATTGTCCAAGGAGGTATCGACATCGACATTTCGAGATAGAGCATCCACAGGGGCCATACGAGAACCCGGAGTGACCTGCCAGACAACATCAAAGTCCTGAAGAAGGAGTGACCAATGAGCCTGTCGACGAGAGAGTTTGCAAAGGTCCTTCAGATATGAGAGGTTCTTATGATCGGTAATGACGGTGACGGGATGGGAGGTGCCTTGGAGGTATTGCCGCCACTCCTGAAGGGCCAGGATGACTGCGAGAAGTTCGCAATCATAAATGTCATAGTTTCGCTCGGCGGGGGTGAACATCTGGGAAAAGTAGGTGCATGGGTGGGAGTCGCCATTGGCATCGTTTTGGAGAAGAACGGCGCCCGCAGCCAGGAGAGAGGCGTCCGACATGATAGTGAAAGGTTGGGAAACATCAGGAAAAGCGAGGACTGGGGAGGAGGAGAAACAAGCTTTTAAGGAATCGAAAGCTCATTGTTGGAGGGGAGTCCAGAGCCAAGGCTTGTCCTTGCGGGTGAGGAGGGTGAGAGGGGCGACCAGGTTGGAGAAGCTGGGGATGAATTTGTGATAAAAGTTTGCGAAGCCTAAAAATGAACGAATGCCCTTGACTGAAGTGGGAGGTTTCCAGTCAGCGATGGCAGAGAGCTTTGCAGGGTCCATGTGTATGTGTCCTTGGCCAATGATTAAGCCGAGGTACTCCATCTGAGGGGCGTCGAAGATGCACTTAGATATTTTTAATGATAAATTATGTTCACGAAGGCGTTGGAGGACTCGTTTGGTATGGGTGTGATGGAGTTCGCGGTCGTTGTTGGTGTGGATACCTATGTCGTCCATGTAAATCTTTAACCATCGTTCAGCGATCATATCTGCGAAGATGTGGTTCATGAAGGCTTGGAAGGTGGAAGGGGCGTTATTGAATCCGAAGAACATGACCGTCGGTTCGAAAAGTCCCAGGGGGGTAATGAATGCTGCTTTCCATTGATCTTCCTCGCGCAAACGGATGTTGTTGTATTCCCAACGGACATCAAATTTGGTGAAGAGGGTAGAGTCCTTCATGTCGTCAATGAGTTCTGAGATGAGGGGTAGAGGATAGGCGTTCCGGATGGTGTGAGAGTTGAGATATCAATAATCTTGGCAAGGCCAAAGGGTTCCGTCCTTCTTGGGTACGAAGAAGAACGGGGAGGCTTGAGGGGATTTTGAAGGGATGATTTGACCAGTCTTCAGATTTTCGTCAATGAATGTCCTGCAAGCTTCCTTCTCAGCAGGGTTGAGGGGGTATATTTTGGCAATCTTTGGAGTGAAGGATGGTTTGAGATCGATGGAATGATCGAAAGGACGGTGAGGGGGTAAAGTACTGAACATTTTCTTGGAAAATATGTCCGCATAGTCAGTGCACCAGGGGGGAATGTGAACATCTTTTGGTAGATTCTGTTGTGCCAGTTGGGTCGATAACGTGATTTTTCCAAGGTGTTGAGGGTAGGTCTCGTCAACATCCTTCCAGGGTGGACGCTCACTAGGAGGTACCACAGCATCCTGGAGAGTGAGAGTGTTGGCGGACCAATCGATGATGGGATTGCGTTTCTTTAACCAAGTCATCCCCAGGATGATGTGTGAAGAACCTAAAGATGTAACCAGGAAGGTGATTTTGTCGGAGAGGTCAGGAAAGATAACATTTGTGGTGATCGAGAAACGGATAGTTCCCTGGTGATTGGGGGTTCCATCCACATTGTATGCTGTGAGGGGTTGAGGGAGTTTTCAAATGGCCTTTTGAAGTTTGGGTACGAGAGAGAGATCGATGAAGTTGTTGGTGGCACCACAATCTACAAGGGCGGTGGTGGTAACGGTTTGTGACTCAGTTTGTAGGCAGACAGGAAGGTGCAGAGTTCTTTCATTTGAGAGGCCTACTATTACAGTGTCGATATCTAGGGAAGGAGACGTTACAGCTTCTTCCCTTACTGAAAACCTGGGGAGGAATTGTCCTTAGCTTCTTCGAAACACAGTTTGAGCGTTTGTAAAATTTCTCCTTCATCCTTTCCTGTGGTTTTGAGTTTGGAGACATAGGTCTCGAGAGCCGAGGATTGTTTCGAGGGAGGGGGAGGAGTGGTGACAGGGGTTGTGTCAGTGGTTTGGATGCGTTGCTGGGGGGATTGAGAGGGTTTCGAAGTAAAGGTCTTGCACTGCATGGCGTTGTGCCCTTTTTGTCGGCAACGGAGACAAAGTCCTTCTCTGAAGCAGTGGGCTCGTTCTGCTGGGGTGAGTTTCGAGACGCGAATAGCATCGACGTCCATAGTGTTGGGATCGGTGGTGGGGGTACAAGAGAATGAGGAGGGAGTACGGTGACCTCGTCGAAGAGCTGCAATGCGGGCCTTCTGGGCGTGGAAAGTTTTGGCCTTTTCGATCCATTCCTTGATGGTAATGGGAACGGTCGTCATAGAGAGGATCATGATGGACAGTTGTTGATCTAGTCTGAGGGAGAATTGATCTATGAGAGTGGTGTCGTCGGTGATGGCGGCCCTAGAGATTCTGGAAGTCGGTGATGTATTTCTGGAATCCATCGTTGGTTTCTCTGTTGGGTCCTCGGGTGGATTTCTGTACGAGCTTGGATAGTTCAAGGTGAGCGGTGGCTTTGGTGTCAAAAGGGTAGAAGGTGGATTCGAAGTTTTTGGAGAATTTGGTGAAGGTTTTGTCAGGGAAGGTGCTATCTGCCATGCGATCATACCACATTTCCGAGAAAGAGATACCTCGTCCCTTGCTCATCTTGTTGAGGGTGGTCATGATCTTGGTTTCGTCGGTGGCATATAGGGCTTTGTTGATTTCGAAGTAGGCCTTCATGGCCTTTATCCATCGGACAGCGTCCAAGGGCTCACCAGAGAAGTCTGTGGGGAGGGCTGCCTTAAGCTCGGTCATAGTGGGAGTGGTCTGGGTTTTTGGGGTGTTGGCGATGGGGGGGGCCATCTGGGACAATGGGATCTGTGGAAGGACTGGGCTGAGAGCGATGGGAGATCCTAAGGGGGTGCTGGGGTGCTGAGGTTGAGGCTGTGAGACGAAGGTGGTGCGAGACGATGGGAATGCTGAAGTACGAGGTGGGAGAGCTGCTGGGTTAGGAACGTTTCGTCCAGTTAGGCGATGTCATCGTCAAAGTTCTGTGGTGGAGAGGATGGGCTCCTCGTCTGAGGAGTCATCACTGGGGGCTCTGATACTGCGAATGATGAATGATGGTGGGTCCTACTCCGTAATAGGAGGGACTGGGGAGATTCTCGATCTTTTGTTACGCGGAGTGTACCTTGAGTTGATCAAGACTAATGTCGATAGACTTACCAACGAGCAGGACACTCACGAAGAGGTACAACTCAGCTTGAAGGGACAAAGGTGCGAAGGATCCCGCCAGAAAGGCGGACTAAGGACTGAGGACTGAGGGACTGAGGGACTGAGGGACTGAGGGTGACTCAAGAGTATGCTAGATTGCGCAGATCGAGAATAGAGTACATTGTTGGTAAACGAATGGACTATATACCTAGCGACACATAAGCGTAGAATGTCATAGAATGGGAGAGAACAAAGGACGCGTCAGCATCAAGTAAGCAAGAATGAGTAAAGAAGAAAAGGATGCGCAGCATCGGAAAGAAAAGAAGAGCCAATCACAAAGATGTGCATGATGCACTCTATAGAAGTGGAAAAGGCGGGTGAGAGAAACAACAAGTATGAGTGTCATAGAAGGACAACTGTAACAGGTTTTTGATGATGCACTAAGCATGTTGAACAAGAATGTAGATGGGGCTGAGAATGACCAAAGGCAGAAAGGGAGAAGAGGCAGTACTATCAAGCTAACAATGGCACTTTGGGTTATGGAGAGAGAGTCTCTTGATACAGGTAAGCTTGTGGAGCTTGGGGAGGTACACTGCCTGTTGAGATTGTAGCATGATCACATGATACAAAATCACCTGACTTCACAGAATGTCAGAGAATGTTCCAGAACCTTCTATAGGATCAAGTCAGAAGACTTAGGAACAAACTGGAATCCATAGGATCAAATCGGGTTACAAATCATGCTTACACATACTGACACTGTCATATTTGAAATAGAGAGCTTTATGCTATTAGTTAGAACATAATAGAATGTCATGGAATGTATGAGAATGATTAGTCATTTGTTTACTGTAGTAAACATGTACAAACAACCTAGGATGTATATAAGGTGGGCTGTAGGCCCAACCTCTCTTTCTTCAGTTCCCTCACCATGAGTGTTCTGAAGTGTAACATACTTCTTCCCCTACTCTTACTCCATACACTTGCACTCCTGCTCAATAGCAGAGACCTTTGCTTGTCCAAAGCAGTGCTCTTGTCATCTATCTTAGTGAGTGCTCCGACTAAGAGACTTCTTCCTTGCTGTTGCACTGTACTGCTATTGAGCATCAGAGCCCCAGCTCAGTTCTATTGTTTGAGATACCACTACTATCTTGAAACTGCAATCATTGTTGCTGGTTTCATATGCCGGGAGTGCATCTTCTTGGTTGCTGTTATCATCTGGGTCTACCTGGGCAATGACATGGCCAGAGGCAGAGAAGGCAAGTGCTGGGTTGTGTAAGAGCCCCAGGAGGCATGTGATAGAGATGAATTGATTGGAGCAGTGGTTGTAGATAGGGGAGTTGGTAAGATTGGAACATTGTCTTGCTGTTGCTGACATTGTCAGAAAGGTCTGTCCCATGTGCAGGTCACCATATGATACTGAGCTGCAAGTATTACATACTGTTATGGTTGTCTTCATTCCATTCACACTCTCCGCTTTTCTCACTCACCTCTTTACTTTGATAGAGTGCCTCATGCACACCTTTATGGTTGGTCTATCTTTTTCTTCCGATGCTGCGCATCTTTTACCTTTATTCATTCCCGCTTACTCAACGCTGACGCATCTTTTGTTCTCTTACTCATTTCCACTTACTTGACACTGACGCATCCTTTATTCTTTCACTTTCCATGACATTCTACGCTTACGCATCGCTGAGTATATAGTCCATTCGTCTACAATGATGTACTCTATTCTCAATCTGCGCAATCTAGTGTACTCTTGAGTCACCCTCAGTCCCTTAGTCCCTCAGTCCCTTAGTCCCTTAAATCCTTAGTTCGTCTTTCTGATGCGATCCTTCGTACCTTCGTCCCTTCGAGCTGAGTTGTACCTCTTCGTGAGTGTCCTGCTTGTTGGTAAGTCAATCGACATAGTCTTGGTCAACTCGAGGTACGCTTCGCGTAACAAAAGATCGAGAATCTCCCTTGTCCCTCCTTTTACGGAGTAGGACCCACCATAGTTCATCATTCATAGGATCCAAGCCCCCAGTGACGACTCCTCGGACGAGGAGCCCATTCTCTCCACCGCAGAACTTCGACGACGTCATCGCCTTATGGGACGAAATGTTCCCAACCCATTGACCTCCCCACTTCGTACCCCAGCATTCTCATCGTCTCATACCACCATCCCCACACAGCCTCAGCCGCAGCGCCCCAGTACTCCTTTAGGATCCCCCATTGCCCTTAGCCCAGTTCTCCCACAAACCTCGTTACCCCAAGCAGCCCCTCCCATTGTCCACATCACACCTAGCATCCAGACCACCCACACTATGACAGAACTCAAGGCAGCCCTCCCAGCAGACTTTTCTGGCAACCCCTCAGATGCTGTCCGATGGATCAAGGCCATGAAGGCCTACTTCGCGATAAACAAATCTTTGTACTCCTCAGACGAGACCAAAATCATGACCACTCTCAATAAGATGAGTAAAGGACGAGGCATCTCCTTCTCTGAAATGTGGTATGATCGCATGACAGACCCAAACTTCCCTGACAAAACCTTCAACAAATTCTCTTCGAATTTTGAGTCCACCTTCTATCCCTTCGACACCCAAGCCACTGCCCGCCTAGAACTATCCAAGCTCGTACAGAAATCTGCCTGCAGACCCAACGGAGAAACAGACGATGGCTTCCAGAAATATATCACTGATTTCCAGAACCTCGCAGCCAGAGCCGCTATCACCGACGATACTACCCTCATTGATCAGTTCTCTCTCAGACTTGACCAACAACTGTCCATCATGATTCTCTCTATGACGACTGTCCCCACTACCATCAAGGAATGGATCGAAAAGGCCAAAACCTTCCACGCCCAGAAAGCCCACATCGCTGCCCTTCGATGAGGCCATTGTACTCCCTCTTCATTCTCCCACACCCCCACCACCAGTGATCCTAATGCCATGGACATTGATGTCATTCATGTCTCGAAACTAACTCCTGCCGAACGCGCCCGCTGCTTCAGAGAGGGACTCTGCCTTCGCTGTCGACAAAAGGGACACAATGCCCTACAATGCAAAACCTTCGCCTCGAAACCCCCTCGCCCCTCATGACAACATATCCAAACCACCGACGCTACCCCCACCACAACCTCTCTCCCTCCTCCAAAACAATCCTCAGCCCTAGAAACCTATGTCTCCAAACTCAAGACCACCGGAAAGGATGAGGGAGAAATTTTACAAACCCTAAAACTTTGTTTCAAGGAAACTAAGGACGATTCCTCTTTGGGTTTTCAGTAAGGGAAGAAGCTGTAACGTCTCCTGCCTTAGATATCGACTCTGTAATTGTAGGCCTCTCCAATGAACGAACTCTACGCCTTCCTGTTCGCCTATACGCTGAGTCACAAACCGTTACCACCACTGCTCTTGTGGACTGTGGTGCCACCAACAATTTCATCGACATCTCTCTTGTACCAAAACTTCGAAAATCGATTCGGAAACTCCCTCAACCCCTCACCGCATACAACGTGGATGGAACTCCCAATCATCAAGGAACCATCCACTTCTCTATCACCACAAACGTCATCTTTCCAAACCTCTCTGACAAAATCACTTTCCTCATTACCTCCCTGGGTTCCTCTCGCATAATCCTAGGAATGACTTGGTTAAAGAAACGCAACCCCGTCATTGATTGGTCCACCAACACCCTCACTCTCCAGGACACTGTGGTACCTCTTAGTGAGCGTCCGCCCTGGAAGGATGCTGACGAGACCTACCCCCAACACCTAGGAAAAATCACTCTGTCTACCCAGCTGGCACAACAAAATCTACCCAAAGAAACTCAACTTCCCTCTTGGTGCACTGACTATATTGACATCTTTTCTGAAAAGATGTTCAAAACCCTACCCCCTCATCGTTCTTTTGACCACTCCATCAACCTAAAGCCGTCTTTCGTTCCAAAGATTGCTAAAATATACCCCCTCAACCCAGCCGAGAAGGAAGCTTGTCGAACTTTCATTGAAGAGAACTTGAAAACTGGTCATATCGTCCCCTCAAAATCCCCTCAGGCTTCCCCATTCTTCTTCGTGCCCAAGAAGGATGGAACCCTTCGCCCTTGTCAAGACTACCGGTATCTTAACTCTCACACCATCTGCAACGCCTATCCATTACCCCTCATCTCAGAGCTCATCGATGACATGAAAGATTCCACCCTCTTCACCAAGTTTGATGTTCGTTGGGGATATAACAACATTCGTTTGCGCGAAGAAGACCAATGGAAAGCGGCATTCATTACACCCTTAGGTCTCTTCCAACCAACAGTTATGTTCTTTGGTTTCAACAACGCCCCTCCTACTTTCCAGGCTTTCATGAATCACATCTTCACAGACATGATCACAGAAGGATGGTTGAAGATCTACATGGACGACATTGGCATCCACACCCAACACGACCACGAATTGCACCACACCCGCACAAAACAAGTCCTCCAACGCCTCCGAGAAAACAATCTGTCACTGAAGCTGTCTAAATGCACATTCGATGCCCCCCGGATGGAATACCTGGGCCTGATCATTGGCCAAGGACATATACACATGGACCCCGCGAAACTCTCTGCCATTGCCGACTGGAAACCCCCTACCTCGGTCAAAGGCATTCGTTCATTCCTGGGCTTCGCAAACTTCTATCGCAAATTCATCCCTGGCTTCTCTGACCTCGTTGCCCCTCTCACCCTCCTCACCCGCAAGGACGAGCCTTGGCTCTGGACCCCCCTCCAACAATGTGCCTTTGACTCCTTGAAAGCTCGCTTCTCTTCCTCCCCAGTCCTCACTTTTCCCGACGTCTCCCAACCCTTCACCATCATGTCGGATGCCTCACTCCTGGCGGCTGGTGCCGTTCTCCTTCAGGATGACACCAATGGCGACTCACACCCTTGTGCCTACTTTTCCCAGACGTTCACCCTGGCGGAATGAAATTACGACATTTATGATCGCGAGCTCCTTGCAGTTATCTTGGCCCTTCAGGAATGGCGACAATATCTCCAAGGCACCCCCCATCCTGTCACTATTATTACTGATCACCGAAATCTCTCATACCTCAAAGATCTTCGTAAACTCTCCCACCGGCAAGCTCGTTGGTCACTCCTTCTTCAGGACTTCAACATCATTTGGCAGGTGACTCCTGGCCCTCATATGGCCCCTGCCGACGCTTTATCTCACAACGTCGATGTTGACACCTCTCTGGACAATGTCTCCTCCATCCTCCCCGATCCGGTTGTCATCTCTGCCCTCGATCTCGCCCTCGCTGATAGCATCCACCACTCCTCCTCCTCCGACCCTCTCGTCCTTCGCGCGCTTCAATCTTTGCAGGCCAACTCCCCTCTTTTCCCCCGCTCTTCCCTTGCAGACTGGTCTTTTGACAACGGCCACTTATATTTTCACAACCGGCTCTACGTTCCCCCAGCATCCTGCTCTGCCCTACTTCACTCCTTCCACACATCCCCCACCATGGGCCGTATGGGTTTCTTCTGCACCAAAGCTCTCATCGAACGTGACTTTTGGTGGCCCGGCTTGTCCACTTTTGTCCGCAACTTCATCCTTGGTTGTGCTCTTTGCCAGCAATCTAAGATTAACACTCACCCCACCACCCCCCCTCTCTCCCCCATCCCCTCTTCTGCCTCTCTTCCTTTCCGCCAGCTTTCTATGGACCTTATTACGGACCTCCCCCTCTCTTCTGGCTTTGATTCTTTGTTGGTCGTGGTCGACCACGGACTTTCGAAGGGGGTGATTCTTATGCCATGTTTAAAAACCATTGACGCTGCAGGAGTAGCCCTCCTATTCTACAACAATGTCTTCAAGCGTTTTGGCCTACACGACTCCATCATCTCCAATCATGGCCCTCAATTCACATCCGCCTTCGCCAGGGAACTAGCCCGTCTACTTCACTACAACGTTCGATTATCCACTGCGTACCACCCTCAGACTGATGGACAGACTGAACGCACTAATCAGGAAATCGAAACATATCTTCGCCTATTCTGCGGAAACCAACCCCATTCCTGGTCTTCATTCATCTCCTCTGCTGAATTCCATCACAACTCTTCTCCCCACTCTTCCATGAAAGCATCCCCCTTTTCCCTCATGATGGGCTATGATCCTCGTGCTTATCCTCCCCTCGGCAAGACCTTCATTCCAGCCCTCTCCTCCTGCCTCGCCACCCTAGAAGAATCCCGAAAAGAAGCTTTGGCAGCACACGAGTCTGCCCGACGCCTCATGGCCCAACACTGCACCCTGAGATTTTCCCCTTGGAAGGTCGGCGATAAGGTATGGTTAGAAACCACCAATCTCTGCATCCCCTACCCTTCTAGGAAACTCGCACCCAAACGACTGGGCCCCTTCGAAATCTCTCAGGTACTATCTCCTCTAACTTATCGCCTTTGCCTACCCTCCACATGGAAAATTCACAATGTCTTCCATGCCACCCTCATCTCCTCTTTCCGCTCCACAGATGCACATGGTCCTTCATTTCCCACTCCACCGCCTGATGTTATCGACAGAGAAGAGGAATATGAAGTTGACGGCATTCTCGCACACAAGGGATCCCCTGGCCGCTATCAGTACCTCACCGCATGGAAAGGATACTCCGCAGCAGAAAACACCTGGGAACCAGAAAGTAATCTCCGTCATGCCAAGAACATTCTCTCTGATTATAAACGGACTCATTCTCTACGATAACATGGACCCAATCCTCATCAAAATTGCTTACGCTCAACTATTCTCCCCTCGCGCTAAAGCCCGACATTGGTTTCTCTTCCGTCATCCCACTTTATCCTCCTCCCATTTTCTCGAACACGAATACTTTTGCTGTTTTGACGATTGCCCCGTTCACATAAAAAACTACTAAAACCTCCCTCTTCGCATGATCCTTGTTGTTTTCTATTTCTCCCTCTTTGTAAACCTCTTTATACTTCCCATTCTTCGCCTTCTTCATAATT